>UXSR01000163.1:0-65816 GCA_900604375.1 Mesocestoides corti
GTCGAAAACCGAATGAGATTAAGAAAATACACGATAGATGGATACATAAGTAGAAATTAACCAGAAGCCTTTGAATTACACGGACAGGAATGATTTGCTTTGGGTCATCAAGAAGCACTAGCCTTGCATTTTGTCGACAAATTGTGACTCGCGTAAGTGGGTTCTTATTGTTTTGTAAACATCTCTAGTGTTCTGCAAGTTCTTTCAATTTTTTAATTTGGCTTTTGGTCTGCACCCTTTTCCCATATCCACGAGGATCATCTTCATTTCACAAAAATCGAGTGCTCTCTTTTTCTACGTTTGGTTTGAATATTCATGGTAATGTATAGTAACATAAATGAATCCAGTGTCATGTCATAAAAAGATTTACGATTTCGAAACGTTGGCCAGCAGTGATTTTTTGTGATTCTCTAAATAACGGACTTCTAACAGCTTGGCTGCATAAGTCATTGTGTGCCCAATTTTTCGAAATCAAATCATGAGGTATGATCCAGATGCAACGCACTTAGAATTGGTGAAATCAAAATAAACCTTTGTGATAGACCTTTCATCCAGTGGTTTAGAGATAGTAAGCAATATAAATTACTATAGATAAATTAGTGTGCTTGCATGTTGTGAGATGTGAGTGAAAAGGGATCTTATTTTAATAATCAGGTCAGTGTGAACAATGGATTAAGTTACAAATTTAAGTTAAAATATTATTGGGATTTTTTCTTTTAATAGCTGCTAGAAAATGCAGAAAAATTATAGCCTAAGATCTAGCAAGTGGAATTAAATTATTTTGGATCATGATATTGTCATATTCACAACAAAAAACACTTAAGAGAACGTCTGAGGCTACGCAGCTGGTTTGCTCAACTCAGATTATCCTAAAAGGTTATCATAAACCCATTAATATTTGTAAATTTTAGTGAGAATGAGGGTGTGAAAACCGCTCAAATTGAATAGTGCCAAAATGTGGTTACATGAAACAGGCTATTGTTTTAAACACACGATTTTTTAATAGTTTAGTAGAACCACCCTGATAACAAAAACCATTTGTGTCCGCTCAAAGAAGCACAAATTTTGGTTCGTAAGAGACAATTGGAACCCTTTAATAAGATGTTGATTGTTTCAAATGATATTCAGTCTTTTCTGGTGTGCAGTTTCATGAATGTAATCCCAAACACAGCAACACAATTGACGAAGAAGTATAAAATTAGGTGGTCTGTCTGTTTTGTTGTCCCAAAATGGATTAATTTATTGCAATTTAGAATTTAGCCAAATTGTGATGTACACCAGTTGGGCTGCGTTGGTTCAGCTGTCACAGGTTCACCAATTTCTCCAAATTTTATCCTCTGAATCTTGTGCATGTAGTGTAAACATGTCCCGTTTCCCGTCAATTATTTTAAAATGCTCTGTGTAGCACTACTCAGTCTTAACTTCACAACACTAGTAGTGACGTCACCTGTAGATGCGTCTAAAACTAAAGAAAACTGCCTTTTCTAAACGCTTTAACGAATTCTACACACTGGTCGACACATGATGACTGCTCTCAAAAATTTAAATCACTTGGGGTTTAAATAATTTGAAATCAGGTCGAATGCTCGCAGTAGGCTGGTTTTCGGATATTTCAAATAATACCCTACATGGTGGAACGGAACGAGTCCAAAAGACAAAGTGGCAGCTTAGCATTCCCAACAGAGTTTCAAAGAGCTGACTAGCTTTTGTGTCTGCAACCGCCTTTTTTCAACTTTATCGGACAACGCTTTTAAATTGAAATTCTTGAGGCTTAACTAAATAGTACTTGAATAATGAATTGCCCAATTATATTTTTAGCATCGAAATACTAACGAACTACTCACTTAGTGAATCAATTTACTTCAGGATAATAACACTAATAAACTTTAAAGAAATTAATAAAGAATGCAAGAGTCTGGACAAAATTTAAATATTTCTCTAGAGAAAAATCGTTTTACAAAAAAAACATTTAGGAGAAATGAGTGGGGCACTAGAAAACTCATAAAGTTAATATATGCTGAGCCAATGGATTAAAAACCCAAAGGTAAAAAGCTGAACCGCCGTCTGGGTTATTTGCTAATATTTATAAATTGCTAATTTGCAAAGAAAAGTTAAAAGTGAGTTATTTATGATGGATTCTAACAACAGAAATTATATTCCAAGAGTGTAGACTTACCTTACATGTGAAGCATTTAAAGACAATTGGTAGAAAAATCTTGGAGTAACAGGAGCAAATTATCTCTCCAGTCTCGTCATCGACCAATGTGGATGACATTGAGGCGAGCGTTCACTTCATTCGCTCGTACTTGCTCAAGGCCAAATTTGATTGGATGAATTTAATGCAATCTATGGATCGGGTTAAAAAAATCACAAGCTACCACATGCTACAAACGCTTTTCTTGGCCAAATATTAACCGTTGACCACTCCTACTCAGGTGAAAAATTCAACAATTTCTAATAGTGGCCAACATTTCAAGCTGCTCATAGTTTCGTAATATTAATCCGGGCTATAAAATTATTGCTGCTCCCAAACGAATTCTACAAGTTTGGTGAATTGTGCCGTGACTTAATAGAAAAGTATATCTGCATAAAAATGAGGTGTTTTAAAGAAGACAAATTTCACCATCAATATCCGCTTCATAAAGTAGTAACAGTCGCGTCTTCTTTCTTTAGTGTTCTTACTTCCACGGTGTCAAAATTTACGATTAAAGTCAAACTCTCATTAAACGCTAGAGATCTTGGTTAATTGAAAATGTGATGCAGTATCACTGTAAACATATTTACATTTTTTGTAATAACACCGGTTCCAAGCAAATAGGACAAAAGTTCGCATGAAATGGCAGTTTAACAAAACAAGCAAATTCAAAAAATCCTAACGGAAACCTACCATTGGTTTTTTTATTTTACTACATGAATCAGCCTAATGTATTAAACTGCCTAAATACTTTTGCCTGCTGTTCATAATAGAAATTCAATTCAGTGATTTGAATAACATCACACAATTAGTTAAAGTCCACAAGTAATTTTTTACCACCAATTTGTCCATATGGTTTAAAAGTCAATGTTATTGCGTTTACTTTTGTGTTGCAGTAAGTATCGCGAAAAAACTCTTGAAAATCAATAGTTAATCCGTTAAATTAAGGGTTTTTATCAGCTACTGCAAAAGACAGATTTAAACGTAGCTCTGAAAATGAGAAACATGCTTGGATTATTAAACACTCCAAAACTGTGTTTTGTAACAGATATTTAAACTGAGTGTTAACTAGGCGAGTAGTCAAGATAAATTATTCCCATGTAAAAGAGTCTGAAGGGTGAGTCTTAATTAGTAATGGAACACGTATTTTATCAAAAAAGTAATCTGCCTTATATTCTGCTGCTAATATTGGTATCCTAGGCTCAAAATGTGGATTAACATACAGATTGGTACAGGCACGAAATGTAGGGCGCCAACCTAAAGTATTGATATCAAAGACGGTTTTCTGTATAACTGTAGTATTCGAAACAATATTTTACATCTGCGTTGTCTTCCTACACACTCTGAATCTTTGTTTCTGCCTGCTGCAGCTGGTTAACGATAATTATTACTACCAATAAGTTCCTTGCAATTCTCAATGTAAAATGTCTCTTTTTTGTTTAACTATAGTTGCAACTATAATATTCTTTCATGTTCTTGATTAGAATTTGCAGCATGTACAGAAATTTAAGTGTCCCTTTAACTTATCACCTTTAATTTGCCCTGCAGGAAGTGGCCTGATAGCATCAGGGCAAAGGCCTAAAATTTAACTCAAAATTGTTTGACCACTGTCTTATATATATATATATTTTACAGATACCTGCAAAGATCTTTAAGTTTGTTTATGTACTCTTAATTAATAGCACCTTCCTTTAAATAAATCCACCCTAATAGAAAAATGTCGGATATATCATATCATAAAACGACGTCTTATCCTGCTTAGAAAAATTCCGATAGTCCAAAGTTAGGCAAATGCTTGAGTCAATGAAGTACTGTTTGAAGACGTTTCGCAGATCCCATGATTTTTTCTGCAGGCTTTATTAGTTGCCAGTGAATTATTAAAAGAAATGCATTTACACCATAGCAAAGGTGATTTTAGCCTAGGTGTGCACACAAAACACAATGATCACAAATACCTTGGTAGAACAAGCCAACCGCTTGACCAGGCTCATCGTCACACCAAAGTGTACGTTATTGCAGCAAACTGCTATTAGGTCTATTGGGCACAAATTATTCACTCAACTATGTGAACAAATAATAGATATGTTTACTAACACCGTTTGGCTCAAACCAAAAACTTTATCCATGTAAAATTACATTTTGAGGGGACTCTGATTTTCGTCTAAAGTTCTGATTTTTGTAAAAAATGTCGACAAAAGTATTTTAAGAAAGGAAGTTGTCGACAAAATCAATCGTTCGGGTGCAAAACTACAAGCGGACGTTATGTAGTACCCAAAATGCTTTTTAAGGATACATATTGAATAGGGTGATATTGTTCACATTGAACACTAATTTATGTGACTAACCTACTTGATTTAGAGTTACCTCATAACATAATGTAATTTCTGAATTCACTTTAGTTTGTTGTTATTTTCTCATGTTGTAACAAAAAGAAAATTCTTTTGAACCACTGAAAATTTCTGCAAAACCTGCCAATTCGCAACAAGTCGGCACGCTGATAAAAAAGTGAACTGTTTTTGAAAAGAGTTGGCGTAAATGTTTAAAGATGTTCAAAATCGTGCATGAGCCCATTATTTTGGAATTTAACTGAGGCATTCATTGTAGACTAATGACTTCATGAGTCTTTGTTTTGAAAGTGTACTCTAGTTTGAATGTTGCTTTGTTTTGGACAACTTTACCTGAGTGATCTGAAAAAATAGACAAATCAAAGCAAAGTTAATAACGTTTTATCAATTTGCTACAAAAGATACTTGGATTCAATGCTTTTCAGACAACTCCTATTCATTCGCAAAAGTTCACAATTGTCCAATTTATTGCACAATTTACCATAAGAAAGCAACGTACCAAAAGTCGTACACTAAAATATGCACATGCCTTAAGAAATATGCTTGACTGAATAACTTTATGAAACAGAATGTGAATTATCTTTAGAAGCTGATGTTTAAATATTTTACACAGAAGTAAAATTGCTTGCATGAAACGTGCGAACAATCATGTCATTTACCTGATTTTTCTGTTTCATTACAGGCGAATACTTCTTTCCACTGTTATCTTTTTGGATTTAAATCGAAAAATTTGATCAACTGGCTTTCTTTTCTCCCATGCTTTGCAATTTGAGACGCCTACCTTTTCGTTTAGTAATGTGTTTTTTTCTACTGCGACCTACGAAACGAGCCATTTGGAACAATTTTCCTTCAACACAACACAGTTATTTCGAAATTAAACCAAAAGACTTGCTTATATCGTTAGAGGCTTTTAGTAAGCTTGAAAGTTGTTTTTGTTTGTTACGTCATAAAATGACACCTAATTTTAGCCACTACAAAACTAGCTTTGAAGCAATGCTCACTGCCAGAACCTTGGCAACCAGCACATAGTATTTCCGTCAGGTATGAAGGTTGCGTGGTTACGACAGAGTCATCAATGCACTTTACTGTTTGGAATGACATTTTACTGGCAAGACAAGAAGTGTCTGTGGAAACACGGTTCTGTTTCAAAGTGCATCCAAGTTGCTAATAACGGTGAAATGCAATCGAATTGGCAGCGTTTAGTGTCTTGGAAATCAATTCAGTCCTTTAAATGAATTCAATTTTCAATATTAGCTCCAGACAGAAATTAATCTAGACGTTTTTAAAATGATTTGGCTCAAGACCCTTTTACATAACTGCCAGTTAAACATATAGGCAAAAAGAAATATTAGTCGAATAAAATTTTATTCCTCGTCTATCAATGAAAATCTGACAAGAATCTTTGTAATCTTGAAACAACAAAGACCAGAACGACAAAAGCATGCTAAGTTTTTTATATCTAAACTATTTTTGACCCCATACAGTCCTTATCATTACATCAGTTTTAACCATCGGCAAATATGGGGCATAATTTACTGTCGACCTAGTGAAAACACGTTTAAAAAGATACGTAATGTAAAGTTTACTGGGGGTATGGTAGTATCATTCAATCCTCAGCATTAACGTTGAAAATAACAGGATGATTTCAAGTTCAATTTTATGATAAAAACGGTGACAAAAGAATTTCTTTTGAGGCAATTTAAAATGAAAACGAAGTAAACATTTTATTAAAAAACTGAATTTAAGTCGAAATTTAATGAATTATGACATCATTTGACCAAAATTTACAATAAAAGCTTTGTTTATGTAGCAGATTTGCAAACATGCATTGGAATGTTGATACATCTGACGAATTTCCAGTTTTTGGTGGAAATGAAACTACATAATTGGTAATTATTGCAACGATAGTTCCAAGTTGCATCTGGCCTGTTAAACCACAACTGAGAGGGGCATGTGTCTGAATAAGGGCTGCGTACATCCATGACCAGGTAATAGCTAAAAGGCTTTTAAATCCCCACGCACGTTAAGGGTAGAGCTACCGCATAAGAAACAATTAAAATTTATTTACTGCTTTTAAGCCCTTCTTCAGTCAATCATAAATTTGAGAGGTCGATGCTTCAAAACAGCATTTAAGGTATAAAATAAGAAAGGCCATGGATAATTATTCCCAAGGGAATAAATAAACACAAAAAGCGCCATTATACGATAGAAATGAAAACTATTCTAACTGGTACGGCTGAGCAAAGGGAAATCATGCTGGCCAAATCCTGGTAAAAAGTTTCCTATAAAAATTAAATTAGTCATGTTACTGGTCTTGGTCGAATACACAACGATTTCCATAATTGTTATAGAAGAATACTAAATTTATTTTAATGCGGGGAATTTCGAGTGAAGGTCATCAACATTAAGACACTAAGGAATTCGAGTTTACAATGATTTTAGTTGACATGTCATATCTTTTTACACACGAAGAAAATACATGAATCCAGGACTTCGAAATCCTGAAGTTTAAGCAAACTTTATCACCACCGTTTTACCCTTAAATCTGCCATTACTGATTACAGCGTCTGGCAACACCCTTCTCAAACAAAAGCATTCTTTATGACATTCTCCATTCCTGGGACATTCGTAAAAATGGGCCGAGTCCGAAATCCACTTGAAATGGGATATTCCTTTAGCATAAAGAAGTCGGAGATATTGGGAAATAATAGCCATAATAAAACTGATAGTAATACTTCAAGAAAGGCTAATAACCTAAAATAAAGCTCTTAGATGGTGCACTTGCTCGTAGTCTGGTTCAGAGGATCGTTCAGGCGGAACCTCATGCTCCTTGCGCCCCAGGTCAGATCATGATCACTACCAAGTACCCAGCTCGCATTACCCAGATGCTTACTGGCATGCAGGGGCTGATCAAGTCTCCACTTGGTGCACCTTGGTAGGTATGTGTCCCACCCCCATCAAGGCAGGAGATAAAAGCATAGTTAAAATTGCTTTCGCCAGGAACATTAGTTGTCCGATTTCTTTCATTACAGGTTATTTGATTATCACTAATGCAGAAAAATTACAGTTAGCTCAATTAGTTTCCTTACGTCACGAAAATCAGCGATTTTCAATCCAAGCAACCCATTTATATTCTAACGGATTCCAAAGGATTTTGTTGATTTCATG
This sequence comes from Mesocestoides corti, assembly GCA_900604375.1. NCBI lineage: Eukaryota > Metazoa > Platyhelminthes > Cestoda > Cyclophyllidea > Mesocestoididae > Mesocestoides > Mesocestoides corti. The sequence goes on from UXSR01000163.1 coordinate 7,708, forward strand.
AAAGCTATGAATTTAAAAATAAATGAACACTAACGCTTCATTTGATATGGTGTTATTTAAGGTCATGTCAAAAAGGTGGAAAATGTGCAGAAATATTTTTTCCTTGCACAGATGTTATAAACAGTACAATTTTTGGATAGACGTTGAAAATTTTGTCGACGTAACGAAAAGGGCTTTACCGGGAAAAATTAAAAACTGTCTGCTGCTGAAGTTTAAAATAGAATCCTAGCGCTCGAAAAACAAAAAAAATGCTATAGGGGACACCTGCATCTAATTATTGCTAAGTGAGCATTTTATTCCGAGGCTTTGTTGAGCAAACATTAATGCTCTGGAGTTTTTTAAATAAAATAGTTGTGAAAAAAATTACTTTCAGGTCATTTAAATCACAGTTCCATATTTTAAGCTTAGATTAAACATTTCTTTGCTGTTCTGTGCTATCTGGTTAATGTATCAAACAAGGTAATCTTTCAGTGTTCAAAGAAGATACTTCTATAAAGTAAACAATTCGTACTATTACAACGAGCTGAGTTGTTTTGAAAATTGGCAACTTCTGTGTCTACATGAAATTGAAGACGGCAAGATGAACACGATGGATGCTTGGTAAGTGAATAATCGACTAGGCAATACCCGTCCCGATTTTAAAGTAAAACTACTTTTCAAAAGTGCAATAAATCAAAACATTACTAATTTTTAATATTTGAGACCAAGATTGAAAACGAGTACTCACGGGATAGTTGTCTGATTGGTCGATTTTTGGCTTCCGACGCTTTGAGACAGCAATTTGGGTCAAGGTATGTGTAGTGAATCCTGTGGATTCACGTCCAACCGCTCTGACGCCGAATCACCGCTCCCCTTTCACATCGGGCCCATCAGTCATGTGGGACTGTCATTCATACACCCCTTTGCATGTACCACCCCCATCATCCGTTTCACTCATCTGACCACTCAGACATTTGTATTTTTACTAGTTCACCCAGACTCTATGGGTCAACAACCACGTTAGCCATGCACTACCTCGAATGCGCGCACTCGACAGCACAACTAGTTTGAACCGCCCCATAAACGGCCGTGTCTCTGATCTCTCCATCTTGGCTTCTCAGGTGTCTGAGTATCGTAAACGGGCTGATTCCGCACAGCGGCCCTGGGACTGTTTGGGGCCACATGCGGGGGCCTTCAATGTATAAATCTATAGACGGTTTTGGGTAATTTATTGTTTGCCAAGAATCCTCGACCAGTGATTCTCAATCATGGTCAAGTTGGTTTGAGCCATTTAATGAATTAGATCTGTATTTGTCATTAGCTGTAGTTTTCTGCTTGAAACGTCATCGGTGAAAACACATACCATTAGAAAATTGTTTGCTGCATAAATGAGAAAAAGAAGTGTGACACCGTTTGCAATACTAATTGGACGGACACAGCATTCTCTAGCCACAATTCGAACACCGGCCTGCCACTTCATCCCATTTCACCAGAGTCGTTTATGCCTATCAAACCATGTAATGCAACTGAGTAAAGCCACACAGCGTATATGTATTTTTGTACAAAGCATTCCCATGTTAGATTATTAAAATACAAGTGAATAATGGTATTTCTACAAAGCAGCAACAATAGTTATGAAACTGAAATTTTCAGTGGCCTGTAAGGCGCTTCTAGTTGTACTTTTATACACTTAAATAAAACGTGATCAAACGTTATTGCATGTCAAAATACAGGCTTAAATGGAAGCAAACTAGCCAGTGAAAACTTCAGGCTCATCAAAAGGAGCAGAATATCAAGTGGCAGAGAAATCATATTTGTAACTATGCGATAAATGTCGGAGGAACTCCATTTAATTGACTTAATTCACTATCACATTGAATCCCGATCTCCAAAGTGCGGAATAAATTCCTGCTCACTCTATCCATTGGACACTATTTTTTGTCATAGCGTAGTGGGAGGGTGGGTTCTGACACAAATTGTCGAAAATTCCTACTTGTTGTTGATAATTAAAGGTTTATAACGCGTCTTCAGAGGGAGTCTGACATAAAAAATTAATCGGAAGGAAACAATAAAAACCGCAAGTGGAACACAGACATTTGGCTTTTGTGACCCTCCCCAATTTTCGGTTTGATAGGAAACCCTATGGTTGTCTACCGCAACGCATTATTTGGGTTGCAAAGAATAAATGTTATTTAAATCTGGCTGATGAAACAAGTTTACAGGAACACGACACGAAATATTCAGGGCTGCAATTTGTCTACCCAACTGACAACTAGAATGAGGAACATAATTAGCAGCTGAATAAAGATTTGACTTTTATTCATTATGTTTAGTCCGAATATTGCCAAAAATATGTAAAATCTTACGAATTTCTCCCCAATGACAGAAACGTAGCTCATCAAATTGAGTTACAAAATGAATTTCTCGTCGGTTTGAAATTAGAGCCTTCGTAAGTGAAATAGCTGCACCGTATGCCTTCTCTGAGCTGCTGACATTATAGATATTTAAGCGCCTGCGTTCCTTTCACTGCGTTCGTTTGCTGATGCTCACTGCCACACGGGTTGCTGCAGTTACTACTCTGACCTCACAAATTTTTAGTTTTTGTGGCCTCAGACGACACCAAATATGTGAGGGTAATTGCCATCCTCTCTGCAAACTGCAAGGTTAAACGATACAAAAAATTAAGCACAATGTAGGTTAATTGCAATTCATGCTAGCAAAATAGTTAAGTTAAAGTGAAGACAAATTGGCAACAAAAATACCAAATAATTTGTAAAAATATTTACACAGAGCCCCATGCAAAAATCCACCATTCTTGAGAGGAGGCGAATTCGCCCTAGCATATTTCAGCAGGACAATCAAAACGTAAGAGGAGTAAGGACATTTTGAGTAAAACGCAATCAAGCGCGAGGTTCATTATGCCGCCAGTAAATGAGTATGCTCTCTAGGAAAAAAATTAGGGCTGTCAAAAAATAGATAATTGTGTGCGCTTTCATAACGGCAGGTTAATAAAACAATTTAGGTAACTAACTGAATTTTAACACACTTAAACTTGGGACATGAGATCGGCTTAGACCAGATGAAAGTTAGGTAAATTTTATTTTGGAATAAAACATTTGGCGTTTGGATCAAATTTCCACATAGGTGTAAATATTTCAGATCCTAGAGAAATTCTGTCAGGTTTGTTCTTCCATGATGTGCACTGTCCAACTGTATGTGCTTAAAGAGCCTGAACATAGTGTTATTACACGCAATAAGGTATATAAGATTAGCATTACAGGATAACTGACTCATTCAAAGTGTAATATCAATCACAACACTACAAATATCAGCACTGAAAGGTTTGTGAAAATGCAAATATTTTTGATGTTAGATCTAAAAAAAGTGAAATCGGTAGGTTGCCCAACAAATTATGACGACTTCGAAATAAGTTTTTCATTAAGAATAACCGAAAACGTATCTATGATGGCACTAGGGCTATTTGACACAAACCGCGGAAAGGCAATCACTGCCATCCACAATTCTTGTATGGCCTAGAAATACCACTTGGTCGGTTCCTGGTCAAGGGATTTGGTATTGTGAAGCACCATCCGAAGAGTACGTAGAGCCGGATGACGACCGGAGTCGTCAGTTGTGAAGAAAGTCGACTGCTTTGTGCTCATTTGCAACACCACCTAGCCGGCCATGTGAAAACTTACATAACGGTAGTTCGCCTCACTGAATGGCCATCCAATCCACTGGAGTCTGAAGTTGCCTAAATGCGCCCTCCTGCCTAGCGGATTCATTGAAGCACTTTTGTTTAAAACGTGCCTTTTCCCAGGGTTTTGTCCTGATGTCCTTGAACACCACCTCATCAGCAACATAAAATTTTTATCTGCAGTATAAAGCACGATCGACAGCAGGGAAAGAAACTCGATATTGAATTCTCTGCTTCATCCTTACATATTGTCACCCTGATTGACGTTCCTTGCTTGCTCCATGAACCAGTATGATACAAGACAAACAGCGTCTCCAAAGTGAACAAGAACTCATGTCAGGAAGTTGTAGGAGGCGCTGAGAGCGTAAGGATATAAATTTTTAAAAATTTTCACAACTCCTTCACTGACGCTGCATCGTCAGTTAACGATGCTTTGAAAATTGCTTTCAGGGTTTAGTCCGTTGTAAGTGGGCTAGCTCGATCAGGCAGCTTCGAATTTTCTAACGTGAGAGCCCTGTAATTTGCATGATGAAAATTATTGGTCGTAAATAGGGGTTTTCGGGTTGCATATAGGAAATGCGTCTATTAACTGCGATTTTTCATTCCTGTCGCTGTAATTCAAAGGCTTCTGGTTAATTTCTACTTATGTATCCATCTATCGTGTATTTTCTTAATCTCATTCGGTTTTCGACACAATGCATATCTTTGAAATTTGGAATAGTCTGCTTGCATGTCTGCCTTTTTTACTTTTGCATTCCACTAAAACTACTTTAAATTATTAAAGAAACATATTAAAGTTTTCATCATGAAAACATCGACGGGAACAACACGTATTTGCATCACCGATAACTTACGCTCTTTTGATTGGACCACATTTGAAAACACATTTTCTTTGTTCTCCAAAGTAATTAGGATTAAAGCCGTGGCAAAATCACACAGTGAAAAGCTTTTGTCTCATTCGTTAGATTTATGGAGAGCAGCAGACTGAATTATCAGGAATTGGCATGATGCGTAAATGTGCATGGGAACTATTGGTGACAACTAAGGCAGTAAAGACAATTGCTTCAAGACCAGTTGGAATTTATTATTTATACTGAAGATTGCAAGATTTTGAGTCAGACTATCATTTTTGACACGAACATGTGCAGCTTTCCATGCCCCTTTTAGCCTCTTTGATGATTATAAGCAGCCCTATTTGTAACAGTGACCTGTTGAATTTGATGACGCATCCGGCATAGGAGCGACCTTGAGGAGGGTTACACCGGGAAAAACTTTGCTTCGTAGTTTCGGAAAGAGTGAAACCATTAGAGTCCTGTGGTCATTATACCAGTCATTACATTGCTTAGTGTATTCCAGGCGTTTCGGATTAGCCTTTCAACGAGGTTAATGCAAAAGACTGCACATTAAGATTTACTTTTGTCTTGACAAACCTTTATCTCTCACTTTACAGTACGCTTATTTCCCTTGATAAGCCAAAATTGATTGTTCAATTAATTCTTCTAATTAAAGGGATTATGTAAATTCACCAAAATTCCGACGTTATAGATCAAATGCGGTTTTGATGCTTCCTAATTACCCAAAGCATCTCTGAGCGCTAAAACTCGACAGCAAGTAAAAACGGTGTTCGAAAACGCAGAAAGCACAAGCCAGGCCAGCACGAAGTTGGTATGCACATAACGTTGATGTTGCAGATTACTCAAAACGCAAAAATGGTTGCGTATGGCTGGGGAGGGGAATTTTGTTGTACAAATGGACAATCTATCACACCAGTCGTGGATAATATCAGGGTTATGATTGGTTGTGATCGCCCTTTTACGGCGCATGAAGCTAGCGGAGTTCGATAACGCGAAAACTGCGCCACGTAAACGGTACAACTGAGCGGACTACATGTCTACGTGGACTTATTTGCTTGTTTGTAGCTAAACATGTCTCTTTCAAACTTATCGACCTCCACCACGATAAGGTGGTTCTCATCAGCAAAGTTAGTGAAAGAAGTGTAAGGTAAGAACAAAGTGAGTTGGCATAGGCGATGAGGGAGAAAGGCCTCAATTCAAAGTAGTAGACTTGTTCAGTTTACCTGAGTGAATAGATGTCACCGAGTAGGAGTTATCGGTGCCGAACTGGATCAGTGATTTCACGAATAAGCGTACACAATAAGCAGGAAAATGATGAGCTGTGAAGAAGGAAGCCAAAGTTGGCAAGTAAAAGGGCAGTAGTTTCCAATCGAACGACGCTGCGCCATATGCTGCTATGGCTACTCGAAGAGAATTACTACAATCTGACTGGGCGGTTTTAGTGCATTCTCCATGTGGTTCTGACTTCGTGTCATCACGCAACCAAAGATATTTTGAAACACAGGAATCCTGCAGTGAATAGTGTAGACTTACGTCGTTTATCCCGGTCGTTGCATACCCAGACTCGTCGCCTCTCACTTCACGGCGTCAGCATCAATCATTCACTCCCGTGCAAGCCCCTCGCACACTACTCATCCCACTCATTTGGCCATCCAGTGACTCGTACTTTTACTGGTTCATTAAAACTGCATTGATCACGCACGACCTAACACAATTTGCCCGATCCATCTCCTGTCTTGATCCGACCAACACCACCTAATGGATGCACGCTAATGAGGCAGTGAGCATCTAACTCTAAACAGTGACTTGGTTGCCATTTTAGGGGTAACTATGGAGCAAGTTTGCGCAAGCTTATTTAACCGATTCCCCAATGATTCCAAGTTGTTTTATGGCCGGAGCTGTCGCTTATTTGATAAGGGGACCATCAACACTGCCACAGGGCATTTTGATGGGTCTCAAGTGCGATGAAGAGAGATTCGCTCTTGACACCACAGGTAGGCCATGGCCTCCTACAAAATCAATGGTAATGCTTAAGACACGGCTTGTGTTCTTACAAGTATTCACACTTGGCAAAGGAGTATGTGCTCGCAGTAGACAAGGTTTGCAGGTTGCCCATGCTCAGGTCCTGCCACTGCCTCTCTGTGCTCATTCTCTCGTGCAAAATACTAGATATTGTCATGCCCCTTTTTAGCTATTTAATTTACTAAATATCACTTACAATTGTTGCATAAGAAAGCCGAGAAAAAGAAGAATACAATTTTCTGCAGCAATTTTATTTAATTAAAAGTACATGTTTTCGACCTCTCGTTGTCTGAATGAGATAAATCTGGTTGATAGTAACTGTCGTAGAATCACGTAGGGTTCAACAAGATACAGACGCACAGTTTTTTCTACGGTGGTATTAAGAAGCTGAGTTAGGTTATATTGCACAATAGAGTTCTTTGGTCGATTTCATTTGATGAGAATCGCGCATATTTAAACACTGACTGAAATGCAGTTGCGTTCACTGGCTTGCTACGTGTGTGCAGTTACTGTCACCACACAGCAAGTAGGTTGATGACATTCAGAGGTGGCAGCGATGCCACTGCACCGTTGAAATGCATGCGATGAACGCTGGTGACCGGAGAACTGCCAAGTTTAAAGCTCGTACATAGCATGTTGTGCGAGAACCTGGTCAACGTGAACAGCGGCGTTCCAAACGAAAATTGTAAATCCGTATTGAGGGCCTTATCTCGGAAATGCATCAATCATGTTTCGCTTTCACACAAGTACACAAGACGTTGAATAAATAAAGTTTTGTTTTTTAGAATGCGGTAATTGTTTAGGTAGTACAACAATATTTTCTGATAATTTACTCCTGGATAAAAACTGATGTGTCGGAGGCAAAATCTTGTAATAGGTTCCCTTCTAGTGCACATCGAGAAATATGCAAATGACTCATAGTTGATGAGATCCTACGTGCAATGTACTGTTAATGAGTAATTCCTTTGTAAAATATTCTAAATGTTTCTGCTTTTAGGGAATTTCATGTGACCAATAAGTCCAATTTTTTAATATCTTCATTCAATCTCATTTCCTACTTGATTATTCAGTTTTTGTTTTGTTTAATTTTTACATTTTAACTAAATTTTGAAGCAACTAAAGGTTGATAATCATGGCAGCCTTTTTAAACCAACTTTGGTAGAAAACGCCCATAACAACCAGCACGATTCCAAACTTCGTCTGACAAGCCGATGATTGCAAACATCTTAACTTAAAGTTTAGCTAAAAGCTTAGTATGTAAACAAGCGAACTTTGCTTTTAGTTTTAGCACCATAATAAAATTTTAGAGGATGCATAGAAATCTTTTGCTGTTAAAATTGTTTTTGAACGTCTGTGCAAATGCTAATGAGACCATCCATTTGTTTAAGAATTCCATTTAGAGCATGTGTAATTGATATTATGTTAGTGATCAAGCGCAGATTGCAAACTCTCGTAAATATTTTGCACAAACGAAATTACTAGATTCCAATGATTATTTGTTCTTGAATAAAACATTTACAGAATTAAGATGTATTGACTTGCAGTTGCCTTTTGAGAAGTTTGCCTTCAACTGATATCTAATGATTTTGTTTAAAATGTCCTGTAATCAAGGCTTTACATAAAATTATAAACTACTCACCCTCTTCAATGTCATTAAAGTGGAGAATTATAAATATATGAAAAATAGACCAAAATTTAAACCATCATTTTTCCGTCTATTCTGCTAGTCATGATAATGACAGATGTATTAAAGTTAAACATACCTACTTCAGCGGGAGCAATTTCTATTATTCAAGATATTAAGATCATGTGGGACTCCAGTTAGGTTCGAAATTAGTTATTTGTCACAGCAAGAAAATGCATATGCATGCATTAATCGTCTGGTACTAGCTTGCGGTAATACCTAGCATGATTTAAACTGATTTACCGTTAATGTGATTGTTTATAGGGATCTAAATGCATTGAGATAATAGAGTTCGCCTGAAAAATGCAGAGCAACATTAAGTGCCGAAAAATTGGAATTAAGTAAGCGAAAGATCATTTCCGCATGTGTGAAACTGCGAACTTAATTTAATCCAGGTTGATAGAATTCAAAGAAGTGTTGGGAATTTAAAAACTGTTATAAGATTTGGACGATTTCTGTAATTGTTGAATATTTAGCGGGAGAAATAGTATCGACCAAATTAAAGCCTAAAAAGCGACAAAGGTCTTTTTATAGACAGTCATCAAGTTCATCGAGAAAATTGATGGGGCTAATTACACCACTGTCTGTAGATGTGATGGAGCAGGTTTTGTCTGAAACGGTTCTGTTATTTATCTAATTGTGAACAATAAAAACCAAAGCTCCGATTTGTCTTTCAAAAACTCAGGGCATATGGAGCCAATTGCACAAAATCGCCTCCTTAATTACATCCAGATGGACTTTAACTACAAACGGATACTAAAGGACGAAAATTTATTTCGCCAAGGAGGGAATTTGCATTCCGTATTTAAAAAACGACCAATGTCGTTAAAAGAGATGTCATCAGAAATATCAATTAGCATTAACATCCCCTCTCTGATTATCCGCAGTAAATGTAGAGTCAAACATCTATACAAAAATAGCTACAATAACATTCTCACAAATTTTACAATAAAATACTCTGAAAAGTTTAACAAGGCTTTCTCTAGCATAAATCATTTAGTTGATACTTAGTTTGAAACTAAATTATTCGGTCAGATTTTAAAATCACGGGGCAAATTACAAGGCAGGCACGGAATATTTCATGCTGTTACACGACGAAAATGCTGATGGACTTCGGTTTTCGAATTACTGCAATGCAATCGCATTCAGACTCACAAGCACTTAAACAGGACTGCTGAATACCCACATATAGTTAATGCAATCGAGGATTTGATCAAAGAAGCTTTTAATTAATCTATGAGAAAGTCACTCATAAAGGTTTTGAGTATGACATAAATCACCAGTGAAGGTCTGATATTTCATTGGTCGTCAGCACTTGAAAAAAGGCTAGGAGCCTCATTTTTAAATGGAGTAGTTGGCCAATGCTTTAATTTTAAAAAAAACTGGCAAGTGATTTCATTCTAGTCCATTCATCTTCCAGGCTTCACTTATGTGACATCCCAGTCATAGGTTGTGTAAAAAATGTAAGCTTATTATACAATGCTACTATTAAGCACAATTAATTTCAAACTTGTCATTTAATTCTCTGTATTAGTGAAAGGAATTATTTAATTAAGATTGAAATTTAAAAGTATATTAAGAAAAGGCCTAAATTTAATGGTCACTATTTTTTTGTACTGACCCCTGCAAAATGTTACTTGATCTAGAGTTGCGGATGTTTGGCAATAAAAAGCCGTTTTGATTAAGGAAAGTAGGCTGGTTTAATTGGTTTAACCAGTATAGGTCAAGTAAACGCATACTTTTAAACACTCCATAAATCACACTTTAAGAAATTCCACAAAATCACTTAACCATTAAAACTACCAACGACAACATTTTGCTACTTTTGTTAAGAACTGGTTCAAGAAACGAGCATATCAATGAAGGTGGGTGAAAAACATACTTTTCTAGATTTGTAATTATCACATGATTTTTGAGTTCGCTTGTCTATGGGAAAGTGGTTAATGACAAGAACCGATTTTAAACTTGCTACTGCAATGTGCTAATTTTTGGTGATATACTGGAAGTTCTTTAAGCTGTTGTACCTAAAAACTTGCATTTTCTGGTATTTTACCCGCATAGATTAAACGAACATGTTAAAACAAGAACTCGATTGCAAAGTTATAACTTTTCGGTGCAACATTTGCTGCCGGATGCTCCTTGCCCCGTACTCTACTCCAGGACAACCCAGACACATGCGTTTTAAAACTGAAACAAGATAAACATATTTTACAGAAAGTAGTGAATGACTTCTGTTTACCTCTTTTTTTTGTTAATTCCCCCTATCTTTTTACTCAGTGCTTAACCTTTTAGGCCGCAGCCTTGTAAGGGGCCAGCAAATGTCTAACTCGGTGAACTTGACAAATCTCAAAAAGGAAACCTCCTCAGTTGTCGCAACACAACTAAACAATGCCGGTTCGACAAATGTCACGACGTTCGTGACCCCACCCCTTGTCTCGGGAATTCGGTACGCTTGCATCCCTGTCTGGAGCATTCTTCTGTTTTTTGGGCTCTTCGGTAATGCCCTAACCGTCTTTGTCTTGCGCGCCAAACGCTTACAACAATCCAGCACATCCTTCTACCTCACCGTTCTCGCCATCACCGATGTACTTTACCTCCTAACCAGCCTCGTCGCTTCTATTGCCAACTTCATATTCTTCTTCCCCTCAGAGGTGCGCCAAATCTCCAACACCTTTTGTGTGCTCACGCCTTTCCTCCACTACACCCTGGCATACATCAGCGTCTGGTTGCTGGTAGCTGTCACTGTGGAACGTGCCATCTGGGTTGTTTTGCCTTTTCAAGCTCGAAATATCTGCACAAAACGAACGGCGAAGTTTGTAGTCGTGACTATTGTGTCAGTCTTTACACTTCTAGACACCCACTTCTTTGTAACAATGCGTTACATTGAGGTGCAACCAAGCTATTGGTCGTGTTCCACAACATACTTTGCTGACAAAGTTTTTCCATTTTTGGACCTACTGTTTGTGGCGGTTCTCCCTTGCGCAATAATGCTAATCGCTAACTGCCTTATCGGCTGGAAACTAAGAGTGATGCGAAAGTTTCGCTCGGGAGTTGCCGCAACTTCGACAAGTAATAACAACCAAGGCGGCAGTGATAAGCGCGAGAAGTCGACTAACCTAACCCGCATGCTTGTCTCTACAAACATTTTCTTCATTGTCTCCGTGACGCCTTTGCTGATTTATGACGTGGTTTTTTTCTCAGTTGATGTTAGGGCCTGGGCAGAGGAAGATGAAGACGTTCGAGGAGGCATGTTGTTTGCCATAGAACGTCTTGTTTACACTCTGTGGTACACAAATTTCGCCATTCATTTCCTCCTCTACTGTCTCAGTGGACCACCTTTTAGAGCCGAGGTTCTGGTAATTTTTAACCGACTACGAGACTTCTGTTGCTGTGGCAGTGCACAAAAACAAACGATGGACAAATTAGAAATGAACCGGAGCGAAATCAGGGCCACCTCTGCCACCAATGTTGGAATGACTTCAAGGGACACACGTACTCGTGTGGAAATTCTTTAAAACTAACCTGAACAACTTACGCTTTTATTTAATGCCACGCCTACTTCCCCTGATACTTACTATCCAATAAACTGACCATCCAATAGCAGGCGATAGATATATTTTTATGATAAAAGCATCTATGAGGAGTTATCTTTCCCGTGTTTTCTTATGATGGGAGCACTCAAATTTACCAAAATAACCATTTACAACAAACGATGCATATGCTTGTGCCCAATGTATTTCAAACAATCACTTTAAGTAATTATCGTTGAGAGTAGTAAATCTTAAAGTGTTCACCTTTTTGAGATCAACGATAATTGCGGATCAGCGCGCAAGCTTTGTTACCACGTTTAGAATAGCACGACTTTTAGTCAAATATGCACTTCGCGTAGCAATGTTGATTCAGACATCAATGTCAGGCACTCCTTTATAAAACTATCACGCTGAACCAACCACGCAGTAAATTGGTCGAGCTCCGCTTTCTTACCGCATACTTCCTCCTTCCTGGAAGGGCCGTGTCAACGTGGGTCGTACGACACCGGTGCGGTTTGAGAACTAATAAAACAAACACTCAAATTCAGTGCAAATAAAAAATGATAGAGCCATTGCAATTTCCGAAATGAGTTACAAAAACATGTAAAAAACTGCAGAAAAGCACACTTGTGTTGGGTAGAACAACAATGCTGGATGTTCCTTCAGCAGTTTAATAGGCCTCATCTCCGTTACACATTTTCTACACAATGAACCCCACCTGCAACAGCCACTACGCCGCTTGAAGCCATTCACTTCAGCCCCGGAGCTTGAATCTGTACATGCACGACAGTCAAGTGACCCACAACTCATGCCTTTAGGTAGACATCGTGACAAATGATCATTTCTTCAAACAATGTTACATGCGAGGCCACTGCAAGTGGGTCTTCGCCAATTGGCAGGCTGATCCACTAGGCTGAGAAAAGACCAAGAGACCAGGGGTCGTCGCTATCATCATCGTCGTAGTCGCAAACCTGGCAGGTATTTTATGTTCAAGTTGCAACACATGACACCCAAGCTACTCCACGACTGCTCCTGCCCTCGCTAACGCCGAAGTGCGCATGGCTCGGAGGCCAGCAACTTTCCATTGGCTCAGCGCAGCACCGTGCACATTGATCAGGGTTGGGGGGTACTTTGTCCTTCTCGAGCCGTCTATTTACAGTTGGTCATGCTGCTTCCAGCCATTTCATCGAAAGTCGTCATGTCTCGATGCGCCTCCGTGTGGCCCAAAACTGTGCTCAATCAACCCCAGTAGAGTGCTTCCTTGCTGACCTCACAAGTCTGCCGTTGTGCCCCCACCCTCCACCAATTGACAATCCCTTCGTCAGCCAGACCCACGTGATGACGCCTGTGTTGACTTGCCGGTGCAGTTGTGCTAGCGACATTCCTGTGTCATGACAACTGGGACACCCTTCACGAACAAATCCGAGGCTGCTCCCAACGTATGACTCACTCAGACACCGAGAAACGAGTTGAAATTGCATGTGCTGTCTCATGTCAGCAGCAAACATGAATCAAGCAATGTTCAATTAAACAGAAATAGACACCGTATCGGTCGATGCTATCCACGGTCTGGCCCGAGCTGATTTGCCATCAATAACGCCTGATAACTATTACTTTTTTACATCACTATCCGGAGCAGAAGCTTCTGCAATGGCATCGTCTAATCAAACACGGCCTCTTTAGAAAGCACCAGGAAAGGTAATGACTGTATTCGCTCAAGAAATCAACGCCTCCTTTCCTTGGGACTCGTCACTGTGATTACTGCAGGCACTTACCAATGTGTAAACTAACTACAGCAGCAATGAACAACTCTGTGGGTTTTATTTTCAACACAGTAGAAGTTAACTCGTGGTACATTTTGGTGGCATCTGGTAGAATTTGAATGCCAGCTACGAAACGCACATGGCTTCTGGTCAACAGAAACACCATCGCTGGACAACGGCAACAACAGGGCAGTTGATTCATATCCGCAAATTTTCAGCCCCAATTAGTGACTATGGCATTTTGCTCATGAAATCAAACTGTCTTGGATTTCATAATTGAGCACAACTAATTTGCCCATCAAATGAGGCTGCACGCATCCACAATTGTCTCTGATATGTGCTGTGCATGCAGACGTTCCTGCTGGGTTGTCATTAGTTAACAACTAACTCCGCACCTAAGAACGTACTGACACTCACGCAGAAGCTAATTCACTTACAAAAAGAGCATCAACGCTGGGCAAACGAATTTGGCAGCTAAAAAGTAGCAACCTTTGAACAACTAACGGATTTGTCAGAGGAAAGATAAAAAATTCTTCAGCGTAGCTAGATTTATCCGTTTTAGGGAGTTTAAACATATAAGCTTCAAAAGCATTTGCTGCTACCGCGAACAATTCTCCCTAATCTCATTGTGAATTATGAATTGATAAAATGACCGCGAGCATTTTTTTGCGGTTTCAATGTAGTAAGTCCTATTCCAGTGTCCAGCTCAATGTTCATTGACTGACGCGGCCGCTAAGATGACCTAAATAAAGGCAAACACTTCGTATTTTTCTTTTCCTACTTAACCGTCTTGGAATAACTTATAAATTATGCTTTCTCTTCCTGTTCTCGAAGGCTTACATATGACAAGTGTCCTTAAAAAACAATGGCCTCGCCTTATTCACTCGGTGATTAAAATCCAATCATTAAACGGGGACAAACTTAGTAACAATCTAAGCAATAAGTAAGCCAAAAAAACGAGACCGTGGTTATAAAGCAAAACGACTGATAAAGTGGTCTTTGTGTCCACCAAGAGCAGTAAATGCCAAATAATCGTTTGGCGCATGTAGTTTTATGCGTTTGTCTTAGATTACTTAGTTTGTTTTCATTGGCAACGGCAAAAATTAAAACCACGCATCTAGAAAAAGTGAGTGGTGTATTCTACAGCCAATCAATGACAATGGTGGAAGCGTGCTTGCGAAAATTTCGTTAGCATACATTTCTCTTCACGTCAAAAATGACATGCGTGAACGGGAGCGAGAATATTTTCAAAACCCACATTCAGGATTCGTCATCAAATTGACATTGCTAACGGAAGGCTACCGCTACAGCTACAGGACGGAGAAGCTACATTCTGTCGGATCTCAAGCAGAACGGAACCAGCCCATGCCGACATTTCAAAGCTTACCAAATTCCAGACAAAAGTCAAACAAACCCTCTACACGTCAAAATAGGCATCTGTTACTTTATTTCTAGCACGTTATCTAACCCTCTAAGGTTATAGCAGAATCTTTCCAATAGATAATATGGACAGCTGGCGCATCCCTTTGAAAGTGTTGAGAGGCTCCAGCATGTTGGCTTAAACCACGCCGGGACCAGAGTCAATCTTGCCCAGGGTACGTTATCCTGAGTGTCTGCGAAGATGGTGACCTGAGAGGACGAGGGGCAACCGTTTACCAGATAGCTCAACGCAATTGTGTTGTCGTTTGTGCGCGTTAGGGGTAGTGCATGACTCATGTGTTTTGCTGACTTATACAGTCGAGTGGACGATTAAAAATACAGACGTCTGAATGGTCACATGGCTAGAGCGGGTGGTAGTAGTATAAACAGAGGCGTGAATGGGCAGGC
Source organism: Mesocestoides corti (assembly GCA_900604375.1). Lineage (NCBI taxonomy): Eukaryota > Metazoa > Platyhelminthes > Cestoda > Cyclophyllidea > Mesocestoididae > Mesocestoides > Mesocestoides corti. The sequence goes on from UXSR01000163.1 coordinate 23,064, forward strand.
GGTAACAGTGACTGACGGGCATGCCGTGAAAAGGGGGCGCGTGCGTGCGAGGCTGCGGCGATCCGGCTAATAGGCGTGAATAAACGCGATCCACTACAAGTGACGAGATTTGAAATATTTGAAGGAGGATTGTAACTTTGGTTTGCTTAACTGTTTTAACCGCAAGCACCGGAATTCAGACAGCAGTTGCAATATATCAAAAAGCAGCCATGACAAATACAATCCCGCGGCATTTGTAAAAAGGACATGACTTATGGCCACCGTGCGCTATGTTGCATTCAGAAATAGAACGGCAGCAACTACACACGAGTCAAATTCATTTACATATCTGATGGCGTCAATGGATCACCCCTATTTCATCGGTTACTTTTATTAGTCGCCTGTTACGTACACTCGCTCATTCGCACACAAAGCTACATGGCTGGTCTGGCGCTAGTAAGGGGTCGTGTCCGTTGTCGCCTCTTTTCCCTCTGCCCTCGAGTTGTTCTACCGCCTGTTAACTAGCAGAGTTGAAAGCGTGGCAAATTTCTCAGATTGACGAAGCACATTTCAGCGAGTTTTATGCCAACCAAGACCCACTTTAAAAGACACATTAGAATGAGAGTGAGCCAAAGGGATTTTACAAATTACTTCTTTGACAAAGGTCTCCGTAATCGTTCTTTTGCCGTTTTTGCCAATATTGTGTACCATCGTTAACTCCTTTCTATTTTTAAGTGGCTATTGCCAAGATTTACCGGTTTTAATGAAGTACCTAACGTCCCAACCTCAGAAGTTATCTTCTCCCCTAAAGGAAATGAATGTGCCAGTGTAGTCTTTTAATTACGACTGTTTCCTACTTGAGAACACTTCAAAGCCAAGTAGGTTAGTGGACATGTAAATTCATTAATATGGAACGAATGTAAACTTGAATTATTTCCTCTTAAACTTAGATTATACAATACTTCTTAAACACAATCTTTCTTTTTTTACTTTTGCCCATCATTTGATCCACCGCCACTGAATAATGGGACTTGCGAAAATCACAGCTATGCATTGGAAAGTTGCTTCCCGTCCAAAATCAAAGTGTTACCGACAATGCCGACGGGCACGACGCCATGATGTGTATAAAACTAGCTAATGCAATCTGTTGCTGACATAAGCCTGGCTTAATCGACCATGCCATCCTATAAATCTAGGCAATTAGTAGTGTCCCGTTTATGGGAGCCCGCATATTGTCCTACGCTTTATCTAGCGGCCTGACAGATATCATATTTGCACAGTTTAGATTAGTTTTCAACACATATAATCGGAATCGATAGGCTGTTGGCTGACGACTGCTCCTGAAAATCGGGCCAGTAATGCCTATCCAGAAGACTGGCTTAAGTTTAATTTTAACCTCAATTCGTGACTTTTCCACCTTGGTGTTGAGTAACTGAAGCAGGCCCTGCGAGCTGCATTGACAAGGAAAGCATCCTCCACGGTCTGTTGTAAAAATAGTTTTGTCCTGTACTAAATCACATTTGTACATTACAAGGTTTTAAAGCAGTGCCTTTGAACACGTGAGCAGACTATAATTGAGTTTGTCTACACCTAATCTCAGATACGTAGCTCATGAACGCCAAACTGCAAAATTAGAGCCGCCGGTATCATCAACACTATTTGCGAATCTTTTCGCAGCAGCTAAAGACCCTGAAAAGACCACGGTCTGTTAAAAACGAACAACGGAGAGCAAAAGAAAAAAAACCATCCCAGACAAACGTATTAATCATTCCAGACAGATTTAAGTACGATTAGTCGTTTGTGATGAAGATTTTTAAGATTATAATTTTTCACTAAAATAACAGATGTTGGGTCTCGTTAAAGTTAACAGCCCTGTTTGCGCGTTTAATGGACAGCACTGATGATGTTCGAAATACAACCCAAAAGTTAGAAACAGACTCGAGCAGCACCACACTTGCGCTAACACGGCCTAGATGTTTTAAAGTCACATTAAATCAGAGTGATTGGGTCTAGGCCGTCAATTACACCGAGCATCCTTTTTGGTCGAACCTGAAAACTGTTGAACATAAAGCAATTCAAAGTGAGCCAACAACTTGATCGGCATCGAATTAGACGGCACTTGAAAATAGTTGTGCGAAAATGTGTTAAGTAAATCATTCCGCAAAAGATAAGGAATAAAGCTTTTTCACCTGACTAGCGCCTCGGTAGGACCCTGCCTGCATTGCACCCTCAAAGAGTTATTGTCGAAAAAACCGCTTAAAGTACAAACATATATTTCATGGGGGGACCCAGCAGATCCCATATGAATCTGGCTCATTATAGGGTTCGTTGAAAATCCACGGCCGGTCTAAAAATAAAAAAAGGGTAAACTTGAATTTCATCTGTTAATAGGACGCAACCTGTGCCTTAAATGGTAAGAACGAAAATCTCAAAACCGGGCTTGCAGGAATTAAAAATCATGACAACTGCAGGCAATTTCGCTTACCACAAATTGAATATTTAAACTCAAACACGACACACATTTTCTATTCCTTTTCATTGGTAATCTTATAAAGTGACACGAATTACAAAAAATGAATCTACACTTCTGAACGCCCTTCACTAGTGAGCGAACTTGTTGAATATGGTAACAGGCTTTAGCAAATCAGTTTGAGACTTTAGGAAGCATTATTCACATGTCTGAATATTTAAAATGTTTAAATCAAAGGTTTTCAACACACCTTTAGAAATGATACAAATCGTTACGCTTTCACAACACACAAGTTAACAATCTGCTGTTCTAACCACCAGTGAGCCTGGGCATATGGCTTCTACGAAAGTGGCACAATCCTGCGTAAGCAAAATTCGTACAACAGCATCCAGGCGCAAAAGGACCTCATTTGCTATAATTACTGAGGCCGTAATTGTCTGCCACTTCTCATCGAAGGAATTATGTAACACCAATTTAGAAAATATACAAAAACCTAGAGCATATTTTGATTCGCAAGGCTATCATAGACGTCATATCGCACGAAAGCGACTTGTTTATGAAAAACAATTATATGTAAGGATTTAGTTTGCTATTATATTCTGAGGCAGCGACGGTTTCATTAAACAGATTCCGCCAATTTACGGAAGGTAAATAGTGGAATTAGCAATAAAGCAGCAAAAATGAACCTGTAACAATGATTAATCAATGTTTTCGCAGCAGTATTAGGTAAGTGTTCTAGTCGCCTAAATAATTCACATGCCAGGTGCGGAGATAAAGTGAAATCCAGCCGAATGTCTACCCAGAATGGAACACAACCTCAAAGTGTACTTTGTCTCACTAAAAATACGAGCGCCGTTACTTCGAGTGTTCAAGGTTAATATTTCATGTATTCGCAGCCAACCAGTATAAACGCAAACATGCAAATTCTGGCGGCCTTCTAGCACTCGTAAGCACATTTAGTATTCGCACGATTCTAAAGTATCACATGATTTCTACCCCAGCTACACCATCAGGTCTGTACAAGTTATCGACAATGAGATTCTACGTTAAAACACACTGAGGTTTATAAGGGAAAGGCTAACGTCCAAATACCTATCTACACTGAAGGTACATTAGTGCCAACCTGTGACCTCGCATGAATTTGACGCGGTACAAGGAAACGGGGGAAATCAGAGAGCAGTACGGCCATTCAAGCTCGCGGGACCTCCTTTACTTCCACAATTTATTGGAACAGGTGTGAATAGAAAACACCGCCTCTAACAGCTACGCCACAAGTTTCAATATTGTGCGAAAAATGGGTAAGCTGAGTTTCTTTTAATTTCAAATGACGAGGTTCAAAACCCGTTTGAACATTGCACTAACAAACATCCGCAAGCCACAGGCCTGGTGAGTTTACAATTAACCAAGATTGATTTTTAAGAGGGTTAAAGCCACTTCTAGGTCAAGGTGCCCAAACGGATTGTGGCACCAAAAGCAAGTTTCCATGATGAGAACTAGCGACTTGAGCATGTCGAAAATCTGGCGGCGCCACTGCAGCACAAATAAACAGTTTGGTAGTCACGAGCACGGCATTTTAAGATTGTTCCATTAGAATAACTCCATCGGAAAACTTCTCAACTAGCGTGAGACATTTTACTCAACACAAAATCTGCAAACCAGAGGTTTTGTGGGAAATGGGCGAACTTCCGCATTTTTAAGACAGAGACTAAGAAGTGTTTGGTTGTCATAATTCCGCAGATGTTTTTGAGACACACCCCGGAGACGAGATCGGGTTTCACTAGTCCATGTAGGAATGGGCCACTTCCGCAGGCTGGCTGCGAAAAATGCCGTCGCCGTTCTCAACTCTCTCATGACGTTTAAATGCCGTTGCACAAGCCATAGCATCTTCAGCCAATACTCCGATTCATATCGCTTTGTATGTTTGCCTATGTTCTCATTGCCAGCAACTAGATTGACGATTCAAAAAATAACACTGAGGAGAACTTGGATGTATAAGAGGAAGTAAGCGGTAAGTGCGCCTTTCTAAGTTGGTAGCGCACCTTTTTCTTCATAGGAGTATTTACTTAAAACCTTACATACACCACAGATTTTGGCAGCGATATTTTGGGTTTATGCACGTACACATGTTAGCTTCCTTCATATTACAGTTCTTCACTCCCACAAATGTCTAACATTTGGACAGATGCAGCCATCACTCCCTGGAGGCTTCAATATTCTCCTAGAAGTGCCTGTGTTATAACAAGAAGACCAATCTAAAAGCGCATGGCTTGCTGAGAAACACGATCACGTAAATAAAATTTGATCGTACTAGGATTTGACCCTCGGTGCGCGGTTCTTTTTTTAAAGCTACTTTGGTTAGTTTCGCCCGCGTTTCATGGCGAGAATACAATAAAAAAAAAAGAGGATGATCCACTGGACAGACAGTTGAGTCCGACAAAATTCATTTTTATTCTTTCTCGTATGTTTCAAATAGTATATAAAAACAGGAAATATCAGTTTTATTGTGTGATTTATTCAAAATACAAACTAGGACCTTGGCAAATTCTTCAAATATTCCTCCAAAAAAAACCAGTCTATTCAAACGAGATTGATTCTATTGAGAAAACGCAAAAAAACGTGTGTAGATTTATAACGACACATTGTATAGGCCTAGGTTTCCAAGCACTCGACTATCTATTTAAAAGAAGTACGTAGGTTAAAATAATGAACATTTCAACATAGATAGAAGGCCGCTCAGGCGCCAAACGTTCACGGTACGCAATACTCACTTGATGACCCTCCATGACCTAGAACTATAATGCAACGACAAATGATATTTTACTTCAACATCTAGATAGAATTAAAACCACCTATCACTTGCTAAGCACAAATTTTAGCAAACGCAGGTTTTGCCTTCTGCGCGGCTAAGTGAGCTATCGTAATTATTTGCCATGAAAACACTTCCCTCAAGTTTGCCTACATATGTTTCTGGGCTTTCAAAGCGCTAATGCTAGCGGGGTAATGACACACATTAAACATCCGCGCTGAGCTACATCACGTTTTTCTTTTCAATTAAACTACTACATTAGTCGACTACATTTTAGCTGCAGAGATCCACGTTTTGGCAAGACAATGACAACATTTTTCCCGTCAACCTTTTAGGATACTCGATAAATAAAGTACAATTAGCAGGCATTAGAGACTACAAAATAATCACACAAAATTAACATCCTCAGAAATCTAAATTACTATCCATTAAGTGGATCTTGTTGGAACGATAATTTGTACTGCTTCGGACCCGGTTCGTATACACCTCAGAATCGCGTTATCAGACTTATCGGCAATGGCCAAGTGTAACAGTGTATGGACATTTCAACAGTGAACTAAAGTACGCCAATCGTATTACGCATATTACGCAGTACAAGGTAACTAGTGTTCAAGAAAATCATCATACTAATGTCTGTGCGCAAGCTATCACAAGACATGTTACATACCTGAGTGACCATAAGGAACAGGAGGGAGGTGATAGGGAACAGGGAAATTTTGAAGTTTCGGAGGTGTTTCAATCTAAAACAATAAAGGCATATTTCAAAGTTAAGCTTCTGTGATCAAATACCCCATACTTTTACAGAAAATACAATCTTAGAAGCAATTCGTGCATGAATAAGCTATCCCAAATTGGTGAGCTGAAGGAAATAATATGATGGTGCAGTTAAGGGTATCAGCGCACTTAGCATTCTAAAATGCTGCTTTATAGTCCCTGTGTATTTACGGAAGTGAGCAAAAAAAGGAATTTTGAAGTGACAATTTTATAAAGATGATTTCTAATACAAACATATTACACATTAAAAATATTTTTGTCAATAAATAAAGAGCACGACTATCCTTGATTAAAGGTTTATGAGGTGCTGCGAAAATCAACACCAGTATCTCGCTGAAGGGAAATACGTCAACGAATCATGTACAGGGAGGCGAAAGCAGGCATGAACACATTGGCTTTTTGAGCCTCCCAGTATACGGTTTCGAGGGTGACACAAGATTTAACTGCATACAGGAGGCGATTTGAAAAACAAAATAAAACCTGACGCGAAGGCAGTCCCGTTAAATATTAGCAGTGGGAGATACAACGAGAGAATCCACATGTATAAAAAGCATGTGCAAAAAAACTGACACTTTAAAAAAAATATATAAATTTCGGAGCTTAGACATTACAGATTCATAGAGGGCCAAATATGGGCCTCGCATAGAACCGTCACCGAAACGTTTCATATTGGAAAAAACCATTTTACAGAGATCGAAGAGGACTGAATTAGCATACGAGCAAGATTTAAATCAAAATACCGTGAATATTAATTGACTTACTGATCAAATTCTTGAAGTAAAAACAGAATGTGAAGGTTCTAGGATTACCCTCTTCAAGAGTTCTGGAGGAAATCGAGAATGACTTCGGCAAAGAAAAAAATACCCACACCAGCAAACAGCCTCGTGCTCACAGCCAGGCTACTTAAAATGATGGTGGATTCAACTTGCTTCACGCTCAAGATGTTATCTTTTTGCGATGTTTTCGGAGCCAAATTGTGAACACTCAATTGAATTACGGTTAAAATGTCTACTGAGACAAGGGCTCTTAACAATGACGACATAAGACAATTTATTGTCTTGTTTTAGACCACTGTTCTTTGCATTCTTCAGCTGCAATATCCATTAAATGTTAAATTTATGAAAGCATTGGAAAACTAGATTTCAGCACACAACATGATACGTGAATGTTGGAATTGTGCAGCCAAAAAAAAAAACAGATTTTACACTGCCGGATTAGGACTTGGGTTGAACTATGGCTCTACAAGCAGGTAGAAGAAGTATCATGCAAAAGCATTAAAATAATTGCGCCCAAAACCCAATGGCTGTTGAGAACAACACTAAGAGCATGTATTGTTGCATCATTATAAAAAGTGGCCTTAGGCAATTTAAACATCGGTGAGATAATTAGTAAAACGCTGCTTTAATATCGTGAAAATTTGTATCCAGCAAACCGATTCATCGGCTTGAAATAAGGGATTTTCAGAAGCATTTGCGAAAATCCTGGGGCGTGCTCAAGTGCAAATAAATGTGATGATAGCTACAGTAAACTAGTATAGCGGAGAAGTTATTTACATTATACGGCCTAGTGGAGTAAATTAGACGACAGCATTTCAAAACCTCTCATTCTTTAGTTCTGAAATTTAAAAAAATATCTATTAGTTGCTAACAAGTGGAAACCCGTTGGAAATAATTCATTAGGAAAGTTTTCCTAAAGCGAAGCGTAGAACACAATAAAATCGGAAATAGCAGAGACTATGGTGTGAAACGCTGGGAGGCAATAAAAGCAGGCATTTTAAAGGCAAATCGGCAGATCGGTTGCAAGAGTGACGCTTGTGATCAAATTCATTGTTTTATCACAAAAACTAGACCTACTTCCTTTTCGTCCATTTCAGGAGTAAAAAGCACGCCTAATTCATAAGAGCGAATCAGAAGCTGGGACTTGTCTTTCTCAAAGCATCCCCAGGCCGCCTTTGAAAGATTAGCGCTAAAAAGAAAAACCATTTTTCCATAATTATCAGACAAGGTTACTGGACATTCTGATTCCACTAAACCTCTGAACTCTGCATGGTAAATCTTACGAGCTCCCAATTTGATTGCACTTCGGGCAACACAGTGACATTCTACTTTTAAATTACACCTGCCTTGAGTGTCTAATAGGAACATCGTTGGAGGTAACGGACTAACTGGGCAAACCTGGAACTGAAAAGGTTTCTACGTCAATTAGATAACCCTTACTAGGTAAAATCAAGTTACTTGCAGTTTTATCAAAAAATTAAAGAAGTACAAACTGGTGGCGGACAGATCATCAATGTGTATGAAACATTAAGTGAAGAACACAAAAACCGCAATGTGTCGCCTATTCCATTTAACCATTCTTAACTAAAAATGACAATCGCTCGCTCTAAAGGCCACGTGTCCCCAAACAAATGTCACTTATTTAAACAGAGATGTTACACGGTCACGACTAAAGTAGGCACGTATTTGGACTGTTAGAATACAAATATTATGCCACAACCGTAAGCTTGACATGATACCTATCAAAACAAACAATTTGTTTCCACGTCCACACAACCAGGTAAAGTTTGGAGTTCCGTCGACCCAGAGAGGTCGCTTTTATGCTGGTTGAAGTGACAAAAGGGGCTGAAGCTTAAACATTATGGGGATAAGAATAAGTCTAATGTCAGTTTAATCTCCACAGTTCGCGAACGGATATGCATATGGTGAAAAAGAATACAACAAGAAAATTAAAAAATATTAACAATTTGTATTTAAACAACCTCGAAATTTTGAGGGCTTTAGAGTACTAGTTCCCCATTTATACCTAAACAACCCTGCTATAGGCGTGAAGGAAAAAATACATTCGAAATTTAGGGGACCCTGGATACTAAGGCATATCATATCATGGTTTCCAAAAGTTGCTTGATTGTTTATCGGACCTATCCGTCCAGAAAAATTAAACTTTTGTTAACACATACCTGCAAAACACTAGCCAACTGAAATTGAATTAATAATTCTATGTGGGCTGAAAAAAGTTACTGAAAGGCTTGGCGTCATCTTCGTTGTTGCATTCAATTTTATTACATTTAAAGCGTTCTTCCAGCATTTGCACTTTGCACTGGTATACAGCACATCTGCTTCTGATCCGTTTTCCGTTGATGCACACAATAAACACATACATATCTTACTTTGTGTGTTCTTTAATTTAGGGGTTTGATTTTTGGACATACAACTCATGATTAAGGTAGACATTTGAACGTTTTCACGCAGGAATGATGTTCACATTAAATGTGGTGGTGTGGTGGTTCACTAAGAGTGACACCCAAGCAGATGCCACATCGAACACAAACTGTCAACCAGTGCACGACAAGCTTCACAGTTTTGCGATCGCAAGACTACACCGACGAAACGAAATATTATGTTAAGCTCAAATTATGGTCGCTAGTTAGACGATGAACGATTTAAGGAAAATCAGTAAATAAGTCTAAAAGAATAGTGTTGATTAGATTTAAAGTCTTTTAAAGGATGGCCTAGAAAAGCATGCAGGTATGAAGTGAGGGATGAATTTGGATTCGGATCAAGAACTTAATTTGCACGATAAGTGGTATTCTTTGATTTGGCAATAATTCTCAAAATGTGTGATTACCTAGAAGTTATCGTGACAAGTAATCTAAGCGAACAGGGAAAACCAAATTAAGTGAAAAAAGGGCGGCTCACGCACCAGAGGCATGGACTGCAGGAGTGCAATTTGAGTTGTGCATTGGCATGCGAAACCACCGCTTCTCCCGCCTAGAGTTCACATTTTGCTCACGGTACATTAAACGAAAACCGATGGCCGCGAACACAAGAAACACGTTTACAACTACGGACCGGTGGCTTTAAGGGCGCTGCAGTGCAACGTGTTGATTCAAACTCACCGCCGCGCACTCCGACAAGCCGCCTGCCTTCTCACAGCCTGCCCGTCAGCCATGCGGAACAGCCCACTCACAGTCCCCCCCTCCTGTACATGTAGCGCCCTCGCTTCCCGTTTCACTCATCCGGCCATTCAACCATTCGCATCTTTACATTCAAGCGCTTTCATTCTAACTGCATGGGTCAACAACTCCCAGTAGTCAGACGTAGTTTTCTTGCAAAGTGGCGCTGCAAATAACTTGGTTGAGCCAGCTGGTAAACGGTTATGCCTTTGCCGTGTCCGGTCTTTTAGTCTTTCTAAGTAACTGTGGCTCAATCGAGTTAGTACAGCGTGACGGTTCACGACCGCATGCCGAGGCCTTCGACACCTCCACCATTCTAGAAGCCCAAAATACATTGTGTTAATGGGTGGAAGTGCTATATCGGATTTCTGCTTGCAAACTGTTTTGCTTGTGCTCCACTTTGTCGTAAGAATGGGGAAGCATTCTGCTATCCCCGACACCTGGTGTAGACTCATCCTCAACATAAAAAGTCCCCGACGGCATCACAAGCAGCGCAACATATAAATGGTCCGGCTTCTGCGTCGTAAACTCAGACCGGTATAGTAACCTTCGCATCGTTCCGAATCCACGGATTCACTCCACCGAGGAGATTGTTCAAACACTCAGGCATCTAGGGAACACTCATCCCTCTTCACCATTGAGTAGCAGTCTCAAACAGATAATGAGGAGACGGTGACGAATTTTCGAACCACCTTACCGTGGCAAGTCGAGAAGGCAAAAAATTCCAGCTTAAATCCTTCGCTAACGAATAAATCCCTTTTTGCAGAAATTTCGGTGTGACTGCACAATCCCCTTCAGCAGAACTCTCATTGCTCATTGCAATCAACAATGTGTACAAATGTTGAAGCAATCAACAGCATGACTCTAAGATGGCCCAACCTAGGGGTCACAGTGGTGATGAAATCATTGCATTTCAGCATAGTGTTAATGCTCCCTTCTCTGATCCTCACAGTCTTGGCCCGTCTATCCCTCCACTGTCACGGACGGACATTAAACATCCCGGTGCAAATCAAACAATGATGTCAAGGGGCACTCCTTCTTTGACACACTTTTTCTCAGTGACCTATAAGTGGGATCTCATACCTTTTATCATTTGACAGCATCACAAAATGTTTGGAGATTGTTCCAATGAATTCACCAACAACAATTAGGACCACGCAAACGCTGTCCCAAATTTTCAGTCAATATAGAATTCAAGAAAGCATAGTATCCGACACCAGCTCCCAGTCCAACTCACATTTCAAAGGATTTTGTACGTGACACGCCGTCACTCATAGTCATTCTTCACCACACCGACCGCAGTCAAATGAGTAGACTGAATGTTTTGTCGACCTTCAAACGGACCTTGTTCAAACCTTGAAAGGAGGGGAAACCTATCTACATCCTACGGAATTTTCCATTAGTACACCAAAAAACCTTGATTGAAGCCCGGCAAACGAGGCACTTATGGGCAGTGTGTTTCAGAAGACAAATTCTGCAATGGGTAAAATCAAGTATTCCATTTGAGGCGAACACATTTGCGATCGGAACGTGACCCCATGAACCGCGTGAACCATCGCACACCGTGAGGGTGGGTCGCAAAAAAATGGGTGAGGCATAGAATCCAACTCTGCCGCAGACAAGGATGGTGAATCCCGATCGGCAGACAGGCATTGTGCAGGACTTGTTTTCTTAAAAGATTTTAGCTGCCAACTTCGACGGTAGAAGCCTTAACAGAACAGCCGGACTCAAACCAAATGACAGTGAGCTGGTCAACATATCCAAGATTGAGTAATCGAAACGACCAGCAACGGATACTACTCCAGTTTGACTTTAATAAGCGATATAAATTCCTTAATTAAGGATATGTGCTAAGTAAGTCATCATTCACACTATTTTCTCATTTTACATCATTCATGTAGCTACATTACTTCAAAGGTTTAATTCAAAGGGTCAGACTAGTCGTACAGTCACAACAGTTCTACTTCACACTGCCAGTTCCCATCATCATTGATCCGCATTAATGCATCAGTTCAAGGTCATCCAAACCGTATGCAAGCTGTCCACTTTGGCGTGTCATGCGACCATAAAAACTCTGCACGAGGCTGTTTTTGTTCTGGCACTGAGAGGGCAGAGCTTGCGTTAGCCAAGAGACATGTGTACACGGTTTCAGTGTAATTTTGGTTACTCGCAAAAAGCAACCGGTAATTTGCACAAAATACCATTTTTATAGTAATCTACTTACAAATCAGCCTTTCACAGTTCATAGGAGTGGAATCTGAGGCAATCTTTTAAAAATCAACATAGACCCTTCAAGTTAAGACGGCTCATTGGTAGGAAAGTAGTTGCATTTAAATGTGCATCGCCATAGACGCTTGTGCACGTTGCCCAACCCGTTTAAAAACTGGCTACAAATCCAGCTTCCCTTAAGTTTATAACAAGTGTGTGAACCTGGTAAGAAGGAACCAACTGATCTGTTGTCCATCTGGCGAACAGCGGCAGTAAGATTTGATGTGAGGGATGGCTTTTGTCAGACCGGCAGAGGCGCCCACCCACGAGTGAAGGAATTGGCGCAGCCAGGGCTGCCGAGCCGCAACCTCCTTCCGGTAGGGCAAACAGCCGCCCGCCTGGTAACCCTCCAGGCTGTTTCGGACGTCATCCACTGAGGGGTAAATCTATAAAAAGAGAAAAGTGGCAACGCGTCACTATCGTGTAAATTACAGCAAAACCAAAAACAGGCGAAATTTACTAGTTGCTGCGCAGGTGTCTACGCAAGATAGCCTTCAAAATCGGATGGGCAAACAGATACGAACACTCCGCAAAAACTTATAGACCAATGTGGGACGTACTAGCAGTATTAGTAGTATCCAAGTCCGGCGTTTATGAAAATTTCACGAAGCGTTGAGTATAGATTGTTATATATTCAAGGCAAGGAAAACAAAACATGAGTAGTTTTTAATGTGACTTAAAGTTAAATTCTACAATCCGAATAGGCAAACTTCGGTCATGATCCAGAGTCAGGGAGGCGATGGCCCAAAACAATAATAAACGCATAATTCAAAAACCTTTATTGGGTGCAATAACCACTTTGTTAATTTTATTATGATCTTTTTGTGAAAGGACGCCCAAAAAACGAATTAGAGATCAGCAACATTTGGTGTCCTTACAACACTTACTAGTTAATCATTGGACAAAAAGAAGATGGACAATAGTTAGGTTAGGCTTGGCTTAAGGGATTGCAATTGTGCAAACTGAGTGCAACAAATACACCGACCAATGTTAGCATGACATCAGCAACGTTTTCATGCGTTTATAGCACTTGGCGTGTACCTGTGGTGCAACGCGAACCACTTTTGATCTTGTTTGAAAAGATCTAAAATCCGATCCTTCCATTATTAGGGGGAATCGTGTGCATGGCAAAAGAACATGGATTTACCCATGTATATCATTAATTTCGCTTTAACCCATATAGCGGCTCATGTCTTTTCGATTATAAATCAGATTTAAACATTAGCCATTAGCTATGAGTCACCTCCAAGTACATGCAGCTTTCCATTATACATTTAAGTGTGTTGACTTATTGCTGACGATCATCTGTTAACCGAGCCGAAGACATCGTTGGTTGATTCAGACTGCTGATTCACCTTTGTCCACACGTGTCACGCTAAGCCACCACCATGACGATTCGTGAAACCGAGTCTCGGCTACAAACAGTTGCGCTCAAACAAACGTCTTGATTCAAGCACCAGGAACGGATTGAAGTATTATAAGATCAACAATTTGGATTCATCAAAAGTTAGAAAAAGGGCACATTTTAAACTTGAACCGCCGAACAGGGTAGGGGGCAAATGAAGGGAAGAAGCAAGAAGTAACAAATCTGAAGGATACATTAGGGATACCCACCACTGGTAATTTGTTGTAAAAGCGCACGTCACTGATAGTAATAACGTCCAATTTGGTTAATCGATTGAGAATCAGTGGAAAGGACTGTTTAGAATGCAGTTGAACACGCTATTCCCAAATACATGAACGGAGAATAGAGATAAAGCAATGTGCAGTAATCAATGCCACATCAAACACAGTACATGGCCGCAGTCAATGAACGAAACGTTGATTAGTTAAGTAAACTTAATAGCCTTTAGTTTGTTAAGGAAACACAACAGCTATGATGTGGCCAGGTCAGTCATTTACACAACCCTGGAGTGTTTCAGTCGTAATAATTCCACTTATTAGTTTTGCCGGACCAAAAAAGTTAAAACTGGCAACACACCAAAGGAATAAATGCACAAACATTAACCGATCACAGGCCTGGGTTTCGATATGGCAAAAGAATGGATGTTGATTATTCTGTTTTTAATATGAATTAAACCCATGAAAATGCAGAAAAAAGCAACACTGTTAAATATTTACTACTCAGCCATGTTGAAATTGAAAATATTCAACATTACGATGTGTTTATGGGTCAAAAATTTCAGTTTATTACAGAAGAGACCCGCAATAACCGTCAAAGCAATAAGCTGCAACGGTCTGTATTTCTAGAAACAGCAGAAAATAAGTAGTGCCACAGGTTTGCGGTCTATAATTCAAGCAAACAGCATGAGTTTAGAGTGAATACAATAGCAGCTACCGTTGTGGTTAGTGCAATATATTTTTTGGTCGCAATTACAGAGGTCGTTCGTCCGGCCCAAGGTGCGAAAGAACCGGGTTGAATGTGGGCTGAAATTGACGTAGAAAGAGGGCGCTGTAGTGAATTGTGTTGACTCACGCCCATCGCCGCATACTCCGACACACCGCCCTTCCTTCCTTCCTTCCTTCCTACAGCGCGCCCGTCAACCATGCAGGACCGAATGCTCACACCCCTATTGCATCTACAACCCCGCTACCCGTTTCACTTATCTGGCCATTCAATCATGTGTACCCTAATTTGCTCACCCAATCCGTATTGGTCAACAGACCTCAACAACTTCATCAGTCACACGCGACAGAGCACAACTAAGTTGAGCCACCTAAAACGGGTTTTCCCCGCCATTTCCGCGGCTTAGGCCTCCCGGGTATCTGGATAACTCAAACGGGTGAGCATAACGCAACGGTTCAAAACCACATGCCGGAGCCTACAACAGACCTTCTGCTAGCCTCGTCACCGACAAATCGGAGAACTACACTAACTTAGTGGGTAATGAGGGAAGGAACACCCAAATTGCACAAATTAACTACCTCGATTTATTAAGTGTTGATTGAACGCCTTGGAGAACTGAACGATCAATACAAAGGATAACAGTACTCCAGGAATCGAGATACAGCCTGGATTTATGGGACACATTGCTTAAAAGCACTTGTTGAGGTAAGATTCTATTGCATTTAACGACAAAGCCAAGTAAATACTAAATGTTAATTAAGAAATAAAGTGAAATAAAACTTGCCAATCTGATGCCACGAGCACCCCAGCCGGCCAAACTGCTGGACCATTCCGTAGTGAGCCATTTACTTGGCTGGGCTCCAAGAGACCCAATTGACGAAAACTGACCAATTAGCGGCCATGAACGCGGAACAGCGAATTTCTCCAACACCTACCGAGAATCAGAGTTGCAATTATTTCAGGTCAATTTAAAAGGTCTGTTTTGGACAACCGACGCATCAATAAGCTACGCCAACCAGAAACCTCGATTCCCACCAGAAAAACATCCCTA
Source organism: Mesocestoides corti (assembly GCA_900604375.1). Lineage (NCBI taxonomy): Eukaryota > Metazoa > Platyhelminthes > Cestoda > Cyclophyllidea > Mesocestoididae > Mesocestoides > Mesocestoides corti. Next base: position 38,711 of record UXSR01000163.1, read on the forward strand.
TTTTCTTCGACTTGTGCAGTCTCTAAAACCTCCGTTGTACTCAAAGCCTTAGATTACAGCCTCCTCAGGGTTTTGCCTCTGAACGCTCCTACGATTCCCCTGCTAGGCCCATCATCCTCCTCTGCTCCCCTGGCGTTTCGCCTCCTCTGAGGGCTTTTGTCTTATGATGACTCCTGAGCCTCCATTTGACAAGTTTCAGCGTCGCATGTCCGCCCGCGAAAATCAACCACCAAAGCTACATCACACGTCACGTCCACTATGCTTACCATTCCCGTGGAGTCAGTCAACGTTTCCATTGTTCTCGCATTCGGTAATACCACATAGAAGCTCACTCCACCACAAGAACCGGTTAGGCCATGCGGACCACCTAATGAACACAACTGGCACCAAACATCATGCTAGGCGGTGGAGCATAACTTCCGAATCGGCATAACCTCATGCCATCAAGTGTGTGCGCTTTGATCGCACTACTTGGTACAAGGATATTTCTCTGGTTCTTAAAGGCAGACAAACTGAAATTTGGGATGCATCAGATAATGTTGGTGCAGATAAGACATCGCGATAAATTCGGACGGTGGAGCGCGCACCCACCCCCTCGGGCGCACCGCCGGTGCAACCACCGCGACCCGCTGCGCCGTCTCGTGGGTGTCGCGTTCGCATGTGAGTCGCATGTGGCGGAGTGAGGTGGCGGGGGAGGTCGTTCTCGCACGTGGCCACCCGTCTTCAAGCCCCTCCAGGCAAGGTATCGTTTATTTGCTGGGACTTCGACTCTCCGCTTACTTACTTCCCGCCTAACACAAACTTTTAACCATTCAATGTTCTAGGGTCACAAAACAACAAATGCGCTCCCGAAGGCAATCACTCGTGTGTTCTAGAGTACACAAAGCACAGGGATTTACAACCCGTGAGAAATTCCTCGGGGTAAAATGCACCGCCTCCATATTATTTCGTGCTTCGGTTAGGACACAAGGTACTCCTTTTGCATCACAAAACCCTATACACGTGGCATAAATAGGAACTCTTCGTAGGCAGTGCCGACCTTTCACTTCATTATAGTAGCTTCCGCATGCAGAGTTCGTGCGGTTGATAATGATGATCGGCTTTACTTCACTTTCCACTAACGTGATGCCAGCGGCACATTGTTACATTAGAATAACACTTAACCTGTGCTACATTGTTGAATACCTAACAAACCGCTTAGCAAAAAAATATATCAAAATTAAAAGAGATTGAAACGAAAACATACTTTAGACATCTGAAGTCATGCTCCGTGATCACCTCAATCCAGTGGTTAAGCTTACTGGAGATATTAGAGCCAGATTTGTAAGCTGTCAAGTAGGCAATCAAATCTTTCCGAAATTGCGTTTTCGAATCCTCACGGCCGCGGTTAAGTTTAGGCGATATCCATATTCTACATATGTATGAAGTAGTAAATTTAAGGCCTATCCACGACTTGGAACTTTTAATAGGCTCTCATTAGTGAGTGGATTTTATTCTGCTACAGTAAAACTTTTTTAGGCAAATTACTTATGTACGAAAACTCTTGATTCTCCCGTAACAATGTACAATGACAGGGTGTAGAGTTCACGATGGCAAATCTACGCTGTAAATTAAGATGCACACGTGTGCATTGTTACTAAGGTATTTCAAAAGTGGAAACAAGAACGCAAAATTAAAATCCCATTTATGTCGAACAAAATGTCGCATGTCAAAAACCTAAGAGTCAGTTTTAAAATAATTCTTCGAAACTAAGCTGCCAGATTCCATAAGGTTCACTTTACCCAGACAACTTAATGTATGAAAATTGACTACAGTTTTCTCGGGATTTAATGGCATTTTCGCACTTCGACAGCGATTAGCTTGCTTTTTGACTCCGAAAACATCAAGATTTGCATAAATTAAGTATTCAAAATATGCTTTTAACGATACTAACAGAACATTATTTCGAGAAGCCGAGTTTCAAAGTTGCTTTCAGTATGTCTTCAAAAATATCGATTACCCTTGGGTTCGTAGAGCCCAATCGGATTTCACTTGATTGGCAGTGTGTATTACAATTCTCAGTCCGTCTTCATAGAGTAACAGCATCATCTTCCTTGATTAAGGAATTGATAAGATGTAATCTTTCGAATCAAAATCGTGCCATTATGAAATTTGTAAAAAAACGTACGTGTGGTGCGTCCCATACGCGATCGGAAGTGGCGCCTGCACTTGTTGTCATGACCATGAGTGAAAAATAAAATGAAGGGGGTGCTCACTTGTTAAAATATTCTCCGGAGTTTTATGCTACTTTAGAGAATAAGTAGGATGTAGTTTAGTAATGATGGCCCGTCGGACCGGCTCACCTCGATTACGGAGACATTACTCCAACAAGCGGTTTGTATTCTGAGCAAATCACGTTGTCCGTCAGAAGACCCGTGAACAATCAGTAAAGGCAGGGACCTTAAAGTTACTGATAGTTGTACTTTGTCAAAAGACAAAGGAATAAAAGAGATAAAGTAAAACCCACCTGTACTTGGCTGGGTATTGTTCGATCAACCAATCAAATTCAAACATGTAGTTAAACTGAATTTTAAAAAAGAAAAAACATATAATAGAAATAAAGACCTCGATGTTATAAACGATTTTAAGCAAAATCCCTACCTGTGCTGACTCAATGAGTCGACCATTTCTCTCATCGAGAATCTCTAAAATCGAAGAAGTTTGCTTAGATTACATTGGAGCCGCAGAATTGAGATGTTTATAAAAACGACATGCGCCGTTACACTGCAGAGTGCATTAGGGTTGCGCCCATAACTCGTGCCCTGGTTTACTTGTGACTCTGTGTTAAAACAAGTTGGAGAGGAAAGTCTGCCAGGACTCAAAAAATGTATTCAAATTTTCACTAGATGATAATCCAACTACTCTTTGACTTGACAACAACAAAGACCGTTAGAAGCTTTCTGCGCATAAATTCATCATACAGTACACCAATGTTCAATACGATGGTCCTGCTTTGGTTAGTGTCTTGACTGCCTAGCAGGTTGTGCATTTGTGAATAAATTGCATACTCGGGCGATTCCCGCCCACACCCACCCCGCCTCTTAGTGCAACTTTGCATGGATTCCCTCGGCCTTCACGTACCCAAGTGTTAGGGAGCCTTGCTGTGTGTTTTACACAGAGGCACTGTGGGAATCACCACTGCCGGCCACGTTTCTCGGTCAAAATCGTGCGCACTCGCCGCACGTATGGGCTGACGAGAGTGGCTCAACTCAGCCAGTTAGTCTTGCAAAAATTTACTTAAGAAAATTGGTTATCAAACTCAAACACGGTCATTGTAAAAATTCTAAGGCCCCCAAAAATTAACAAAAGCAATTCGATTTAAAAAAGCACGAGTGCAAAGCAAATCGCGATAAGTACAGACTTTGAATTCAACGAAGGGGAGTTGAGACATCAAATGGCTTAAAGAATGTGAAAAACGTGGACCCGAATTGAAAGGACTGAATTGGAATCCTCAAAAATTCTCGTTGCATTGATTATTCCGTGAAGTAGAAGGCTGATAATAATGACGCCTCACCGATGAAATAGCCGTGAAGCGCACTCAGGAAATGTTGAAAAAGACTCGCGACTTACCTGAGAGAGTGATGGTTGGAATTGACTCATATTTCACGCCACGTACACGATATACGTAAAACCCGAAGCCTGATCCGAGTTCCACCATGGAGGATACTTCAGGGGGATCATGTGAGGCGTCTGTGTCCGCTTTTATGACAAGAAAAAAGAAATTCTATTTAAAGGGGAAATGAGGCTTAAAAGTAGCGCGATCGTGTGCTCGCACCCGGATGCCAATACTGCTGGAAGTGGAGGTCGTTTTTCCGGTAACAATTAGAGCCATATTTGCACGGTGGGCGCTTAGAGGGACTGGATCCTTGGTCTGCAAAATCAATTGATCCCTTCTTTTTTGGCGGAGATTCACACGACCAAGATAACTTTCTAGAAAATGTAGTTTTGATCGGGGCATTGGATGTACCTTCTACGCACATGGTTACTGTGTTCTGTGGCGTCTCCCATGGCGAAAAAATCTACAAAGTAGAAATGCGGAGGTCACTTCAAACGACTTGAAAATCATCGCTCCGTGTCTTGAGTGCAAGAGCGCTAGCTAAAACCCCAATCAGAAAACGATCGGGGCAAGTTGGTCATCGAGTCCACAATGCGACCAGAAATGGTCATTAGTTGGTTGATTATGGCACAGAATCGAAATCCACGATTCCCAAACTTTTTTCTTCAAAGCGGCAACCGAAAAGCCCCACTCAGCAGAATCGGAATGAACGCTTATAAGAATCAAGACACGAGATAACTAGGGATACACTAAGGGACAAGTCAAGAACCCCGAACCCGCTGTCTGCGAAACTAATCGTGACTGGTGACATCTCAAGGCTCATAGGGGAACCTGACCCAGGAAATACCCTTACTACCAAAAAAATTTGGCACAAAACCCAACTTTTACAGACCCACAGCAGATTTTTACTGGTATGCACACACACACACGCACACCAAAAAGAGACATGACGCTGTCCGCCTTCGCTAAAAACGCAAGCCGCGATGTTCACAACTGAACTGCTAAGTAACCACTTGTGGGCAATCTCAGCACCCACTTTTGTGCTCTTGATCGAATATCGGCCCACGCCAATTAGCTGCCACAATGCGCGATGACCCTAACAAGAACCTCACCCCCAAAACCACCGTGACATTTTATGTTTTCGCTGTAGCATGAGTCACGATTACATGGGGTCTCAGTTAAGTAGCTCGAATACAGATGACCTCATGTTTTGGTCTCGCAAAATAATATATTGCTAAAAAGTATGAAAGGGCAAATTTCAGTTTTTAAATATATATATATATATTTCGACCTTGATCAACGATAGCAACACGCACATCAACGGATAGGAGGGGGTGAAAAGATTACATAATTGTAAATGGCTTTACAATAGGACATTTTGGTTTTATGGCGGCGGCTTCAGTGCCTCCTGAACGTCTTCCATATCCTCATCGTCATCTTCTTCCCCCTCACCCATATCCACATCCGACTCCTCTTCCCCGACGTCAAATAAACGCCCACCACCACCGCCGCCACCAACAGGAGCGCTGCCTACGCTGATCGCGGCCGTTGCCGAGGCATTTTCGGAAGGATCCCCGGTAGAGCCCTTGACAGTAAGCTTGACAGCCTCCCGGTGAACACTATTTGCTGAATGACGTAGCATGCCTCCTGGCCCACCAGGAACCACGAACCCACGAGAGGCAGCTGTCCTGGCGTAGTGCTGGGTATCTCCAGGGGTTATCTCGGTAACGGGTGGAACGGTGGTATTTGCGCGCTGGAGGTGGATCTGCTCAGTAGCCGTAGCTCCACTACTAGCTCCTCCATCCACCTCTTCTTCTTCATCGTCAAAGAAATCATCACCGAAACGTCTGGTGTGATGTTGGGGATGATGATGGGATTCCGCCACCCCAGCAGATGTTGCATTAGGACCACCTGCACCTGCGACTTCAGCCAAACGAGCTTCGACAAAGAGACGCCGTTGCTGGTGAAGAGCTTCGAAATCGGGAACAATAGCCTGACGGCGTTCGTAAATGGCTGGAAGGGGGATATAAAACAACTTAAGGAAACTCTTGAAAACTTGAACATGTCTTCACACTTGCTAAATGTCTGATGTAGAAACAAAATGCAATTTAAATGTTATAATTATGATTATAGTCATGCTAATTCTAGTCTGGCATCTTCGTGACGCTGCTTCAATACCCACCTTAGCTAGTAATACCCAAATATTAAGTCAAACAAGAATATCGAAACGAGACGCTAGCAAAAAGACCTGCGGCGCCACAATAGGTACTGCATTAAAGAAGGCATTTCCTACCAGGGTTTTGAGGAATAAACGCATTTAAAAAAGACAACCACGACTAGTAGACAAGTGAAAAAAAGACTGAGCACAGAACACGGGCTGGGTTTAACTAGAAACCTTCAGCCAGCAATCCAAATTCTCCAAAAGTTCACCTTCAACATAAAACCTAAGTGATGGAGGAATAAGTTCAAGGCATTGATTGTACTCCTCTTGAGTGCATTGTGGGCTGCCAAGCCGCAGAGTGAGCCCCATCCTCTTCAACGTGTCCACTTCGTCACGGAGCTCAAATGGCTGGTCAAAGTTGAAGAGATACTCTAACCTAAAAAAGAAAATCTAATGTACGCATATAGGCCACGAAATAGACACAAACTGATGCGTGTTATAGCTCCGATGATAACTTTGGGGGATCAAACAGGAAGATACCTAGCCGGAAGATGTACCTACTTGTCTTTGGAGATATTGCAATCAATCACAGCCTTTCTGTTCGCTGAAACCACAAGAAAAGGCAGAGGGATACGGTCAAGGCGTTGGGGAACGAGTGCGGCAACACTTTTGTCCAAGCTAGCAGGTGATTTTCTGGGAGAAACGCCGGAGGCTGCCGCCGCCTCGTTTGCCTCCCGCTGGGCTTGACGCTGTCGCTGATAACGCTCGTTCAACCGGTTGCGAGTGATGAGGTTTTTGAAAGCGATCAATTGGAGAATCAACTCCTGAATCTCCGCCGTCTATAAAGTGATGAAGTTATTCGGTTGGTTTAGTTAAAAGAGTATGTCGAAAACCTCATATTACTAGCATCAACTGTTCAATCAATGAACTAGTTGACACGGATGCGACAAAGCGCTCAAACGTTCGATCATCTGGAGATTTTTTCAATTATGCTCCTTTGAATTTTCACCTGAATACTAACACGACGAAAAATCTATGTGCCTGAATTTACGCAACTACATATCGATTACCTTATTCCTCAAGGAAATTTGTCGCTTCTCGCGCTCCTCCTCCAGTCTTCGACACTCTTCAATCATATTGACTGGCAACCCAACCCAATGAATCTCCTTTTTTTCCTTCCGCAATACATTTAGTGCCATCAGTACATTAAGGGCATCATAGACTCGACGGCGAATGTTCTTTTGGATGTAGTGGAGCTAAAAAAGAAAATAACTAGTCGTACGTAGGTTACCATCAGTTCGGCTCTATATTCTCACAGATATTAAAACAATTTTGTCTTACGACAATGTGCAAATCACTGCAGCTTTTTTTTAAATATATCAGGTGTAATTCATTGAATTACGAAACAACAATAATGCTGTTTGATACCACAACCTAAAATGACACGAATTCAAGGCAGCTTATTCAATGAATGTCAAAATACTCAGGACTAATTGTAATTTAATTATTTGAGTATCACTCAAAAAATTACGATGAAGTCAAGAAGTAATAATGAGTACGATTTGAGGTAGACCCATCCACATAGGCGAATGCATTTCGCTAAGTGAACCAGCATTGCACAAATGCCATGCCCGTTGACCGGATCCAAGAATCACACTGATTGAAATAACGAAAACAAACAAACGATTGTTAATACAAAACAGGGGCTGAAAATTACCTGCTCAGATGGGATCATAGGATGTTCTGCAGCATATTCATGAACAAGTTCGTCAGCAACTTCGCTATAGGATGTGACTCTCTTCTCCTTTACTTTATTACACACACACCGGGCGTAACGACGCAGACCATTTGTTTTTAATCCAGTAGTTACGCTAAACGAAAAATAGAGGACTGCATCAAACGAAAAACCAGTAGTAATCTTTCCGTTTCCAAGATTCGTGAAAGAGATAAAGAGTTGACTTCATATCAGTAATATTTAAAGCACTGTATAGAACCTAGACACGGTCACAAGGGTCGGCAGTTACCAAGATACAATGCGTGCATTACTACACAGACAAGATCAGATTGACGCCTCATTGGATGTCAGAAATCAAACACGCCCAACGGCATTTCGCTACACAGTGAGAACGATAGGCCGGCATTTCTAGCCAAATTCCGACCCCGTAGGTACTACAGATGAGTTTATTTTGAGTACGAGTAGAACGACTTACTGGTCCTGTTCACCGTCAGATTCGTGCCCGCCTGGACTAGCCTGACGAGTGAAATGCGCAGCGGCTGGATGTCCAGTAGCAGTTGCAGCAGAAAGATCGAGAAAACTCGGTTGGGCAAAGCCCTCAGTGCCAGGACCACTACCAGGTAAGAACGAGTTTTCAACCTCCTCACCAATTTGTTGCGGTAGCTGTTGAGGCAACGTAAAGCCTTGCGTCACGCGAGCATGTCCGGGTCCGCTTGAAACTATAAACGTGCCCTAGAATAAAATATGAAAATTATAAATGCTTTTGAAATACAGAATAAATTTCAGGCCAAGGAGCATACCGGTCGAATGTGGGTTCCAGGAGTTCCCAAGAAAGTCAAATTTCCTGATGATTGACCGGTGATCTGACCAGCGGTACGCAATGCCAAAACACGAGGTGTTCCACTAGGTGAGCCAGCTCCACCTGAGGTAAGTACTGTTCCGCCCGGGCCAATTGTTTGCTGGCCAGAGCAGGTGAGCACTTTAACACCTCTCTGGAGCATGTGCATAGGGATAACGGCAGCTTTAATTGGCTTGCCCCCGGCACCCTGACCAGGAACTGTAATGATTTTAACAGTCTAAAACAAATTAATTTAAATGAAAGGAAACTGATTTTACTCAGGCAACTTGAAAAATAATTGAATTCGTGCTCACTTTAAGACCCTGGCCGGAAGGAGTAGAGGTTAAACCGCCTTGACTGGAACGCTGGACCATGATCACACGTGGCCCACGGGACGTCTGAGGGGTTCCAGTTACCCTGACGACTGAAGGACCAACAGGCTGATATACACCTTCATTCGGTGCTGTTACAATGTTTTGTACAAGAGTTGAACCAACAGTTGGTACGGGAGGTTGTTCAGTGGGGCCAACTGTGATCTCTTGCTCTGCTGCTGGGATGTCGAAAAAGTCGCCAGCTCCGCTGACAAACGACTCCGCTTTAATGTCCATGACCTATAAATAGGAGACCGCGATAAAAAATGGACGAAAAAAGCTAGGAAGTTGATCACATTTTGAGCTCATTTTTTAGAAAAACTCACATTGAGTGCAATGGATCTTCCGATTATTACATGCAGGCTAATTTTGGCAAACCATTTGAAATTCACCAACACTTAAAATATCCGTTGGACAAAAACCCTTCAAAATACTAATGAATTCCGCGACAAAGACGTGGAAGAACAGAAAAGCGACGGATGAGTATTTAGTTTGGTGGAAAGTTAGATAACAAGTCATATTGACATTATAACGTAGACCCTTAAAAATTAATTACGTAGAAGTTTATGAATTACGAAAATAATGCTGATGCTTCAAAAACGGTGATAAAGCACACAAGAATGAGGACGGATAAGAGGTATCACACTGCAAAGCGTCATAGCGCAACTTGACATCTAGAAGTACAAACTAATCTCAAACAATCATCCATTCTAGCAAATCCAATCGACACTCACAGACCCATTTTGAAAGTGCCGGAAAATTAGAATTTCGCTCACTTTTGTAGCGGAACTTTCAAAATACAGAAAACCCGAAGACCGCGAAATGCGGATGTTGACTAAACAGCTATGATAAATTAAAACAAAGAGTTAAGAAAATAGCATTCAGATCAAGTTGCAAATCTGCATTATACTATATCAAAGATTATATGTATATATATTTAAAGCAATTTTTAAGCTGCAAAACACCCATATATAAAAATTTTAATTCACTTCATATACTTTCATTAGTTTTGGTGCTCGACAACGAAGCGATTTTCCATTTCACTGGAATTTGAGATTGAAAATAAGCCGCTTTAACGACGAATAGAAATTCAGTTGTGTGTTGAGCATGCATTATCAAAAACAAAAAAATTCTGCTAAGAACAGGATTGGGTAAATCTGCAGCATGATAAACATTCATGCTGTTACCTGATATATGAACGTTTCAAAATAAAAAAAATTTCGTAACAGGCAGTAATTTAGGTAATGACAAAATAGAATGCCAATTTGTCACTTAATTCGACCGAATGTTGTTCAAGTCTCAAAATCGACATAAAGGGGTGGTCAATAAATTATAAATATAATCCATGATTTGTAAGCCCGTATTGGCAACAAGTTCTTGAAAATGTCTTGTCGCAAATAATTTCCATTTTTTTTCTCGTTATTAACTTATTTCTACTACCGTACTTGTTGTACTTAATACATAGCTGGTAAGTATACGCTTTTTATAAAATTCGCTGGATGCTTTTTTGTGCTCTTGTGTTCTCCTAGGAAAAAAAATCAAAACGGATACTTCCTCGTGACAAACGACTCTACTAACACATGTCTAACCACTAAAGACTAGTGTAAAACGTCGAAAAAATAGCTTTCAATGTCAATCTTAAATACGATAAATAGCTCGAGAAAATATATTTGTGTTTAAATTTCTAGTCACTTCAAGTCCCTTACAAAAAAACATTCGTTATTTTTATTTTAACCTAAATTGCGGTAAAAAAACTGATTTAAAACAAACGAACTGCTAAGTTGATCCCATCTCACTTGTTAGTTTCAAACATTTTAAAAATTTTATTGAAAAAGTATTTTTAGTAGTGAGTGAGGAAGCTGAGTTTTCTTGCATATCTTTAAATGGCTCTATTTGAATGGGTAGGTAAAGCCTTAGTTTGTGGGCCTTTTAAAATCTCTGAAATTTCATTGATTGATTCCAGGGTCACGTCTGTGGGAGTTCGTCGTTTACCGTCCAATCACATTCTTGTTTCTTTGTGGGCGAGCTGGTGAGGTCGCTTGCCTTTGTTAGATAAATTATTTTTTAATCTATCTTGATTTATTTTATCTCACTAGTTTCTCTCTAGTCATGTGGCCGTACTTACCAGACGTATCGAACTAGACGTGTAAAACCCTATTTACTTTCAATGGATTCAATATCCATGAACTGGTATTGTTAATTCGGGAAAATGCGAGGTCGTTTTTAATTTGTATGACCAGAAGTTCGTAACACGCGATTTATAACTAAATACTTTATAGATTCCATGTGTTTTGCAGAAAAAATGCCTAAGTTGCCAGCTTAGTTTTTACTCACCATATGCTCCCTCGGTATATTTTTTATCTTGGTCGGCACCAGAGAAGCTCAGTTTGGGAAATGTTCCTCAAATAATAATCAATTTTACATACCACTCGCACTAAAACATCCATATACATGAACCTTGTTCCATTTGTTAGCTCGATTCCTTGTGAAACCGCTTTTTCCTTTGGTTATACTTGTTCATATATTGATTTTACAAATCCACGAGATGTTTTTCGTAAAAATTACCAAACAACCGTAACTCATGCGAAACAATAGCCTATTTTCGATGTATTTTAGGATGGTCTCTTCAAAATGTTTTGTCGTCGGTTGTCTGATCTGCCGTCATGCATTCTCTAAAAAAACCATTTCCCTTGTTTGTGTTATGGATTGATCACCTAACTTAGTGTGTGTATTAAAAGACTGACTGCATAGGGATCACCTAACAAGTTAATATATTCTTAAAAATATATCCTTGGGGTTTTTTCTCCCATAATCTCTGTTTATTGAGCCATAAATGACTGATGAACCTTTCCGTGAATCATTCTGATTTGCCTCGGCAGGCCAGTGGATTAAATTCCTTTAATTGGCGCCTCACTTTTAGCTACTCCACTCCTAATTTCATTGACAGATTGATATTTCTACGTTGCGGATTAACTAATCAGTTTTGCTTTTTCACAGGATTTTTACTGATATTTATTGCAGCTGCGAATTTTAGGCTACTCTTTGCAGAATTGCCTGGAAATCATGTATTTTCTAAGGGATAGCTACAGTAATATCGAGTTTATTAAATAGCCGAACTTCGTTCCGCAATAATCAAGAATAATTGCACTCTAACTTCCACCGAATGTTTAAGGTTTTTCGCTCTTCGATAGCCCTCCCTAACCGGAATTTCGTAGCTGTATTAAACGCCCAACTACATATATTTTCCGCTGTGAAAGGTTTTCGTCACGGTTTCGTTTTTATAATTGGATAATGACTAGTGTTTATTCCTTGTCGAATATGAGATTGGTAAGACAATCGGTTGCTTACTTCAATCTATAAAACAACATTCTCACTTTCTTCACCGACATATCCACTATGCTTATTTTGCCTTTCAACTCCAAATTGGTATCAAGTTTGCGTCCGATGCATCTAATTGATTTTAGCCTGTAGTGTATCAGTTGCAGCTCAAGTGACCGAGCGTAGTGTTCTTGGTAGTAAAACTCCGTCTTTTTTTCTGTACTTAGCGTGCATCCCAATCCCCAAAGCGTGTCTGTCGCATTTTAACACTTATCAAATTGATCTTAGTCTTCAAATTTGCAACGTTTAATTTCTCAAATTAAGGCATACAAATTTGTAGGCCTACCAGTAAATCAGACCATCTTCAAATCGCTTGAGGAAATCAGTTTTTAGAACTATTCTGCGAAAGAGGTGGCCATTGATCACTCAGTCGGAGACCCACTCAAAACATGCGATCTCTTAACGAGTGATAAGCTCTGAACTCCATGTGATCTTGTACTAAGCATCATTGTTTTTAATTTGGCTTTCGGTTACAGTCGTGTTCAGCCACAGTAGCATAATGACATTGTGTTCGCTTGTCCTGTGTCTGAACTGATTTCGAACTGCAGCAGAATGGATACCTTTTCTGTTTAAAAAATGTGCTGCTCAGAAATTGCAAAGTGAACCCGTCGTTCAGACCCAACTCACGATGCATGTCACGGTGTACTTTCACTTTTTTTGCCTGTCTAATGCAGACCAGTTAGTATTTACACCGGCTCTTTTTTGTCAAGTATGGCATTTTTCCCACACATATTTTAATGCTCAAGTTTAGAGTTTACTCAGGGCAAGCCGTGGCTATTGCGAGCATTGTGCATTAACCAATAGTCTTGATACTAGGGAATTTGGACCCACTTATCTGAGTTGCTAAACCAGGTAGCAGAATGTGTATTCATGTGGAGTCAGTACAATCATGAGGTGTAGGGGCTAGTTTTTCCTGTTTGTCCAATCGAGCTTCGTAAACAAAGCAACCTACAATTACAGAACGAAGAAAGGTGAGAAGCTGCCTGTAGGCTATAATTTCCTTAGTTTGGTCTTTCTCCCCCATAATTTACTGTGTATACTCAGTCAGCCTTAAAACTTTAGTTAGCTATTTAGGTCTGATCTCATGCTTGTGTTTATAGCAGCCAAAGCAATACGCTGTACCCCTCGCTAACGCTTATTTCAAATGCTTCGGATTTCCGGATAGACACCTCAGTCTTGTGGAATCATGCATTTTCGTGTGCCTGTACAACCCCAGAAAAATGCAGAGCCCATAAGTCGATTTGAGCTGATGACTTTCTTGTTATTTTAATAACTAATAGAGTTCTGGATTAAGTGGTCAATAAAGGCTTATACGTGTTAATGAGCAGTAAACTGGGCCTAGTAACAGTGTCTCGCCCTCGCTCCGTTTCTAGTTATTGCAGGTTGGTTTAGTAATCCACCCAACCTCGATTAAAGACAGATCTATTATTTTAGAACCTACTGATAACTTGATCATTTCGTTGATTAAGTGACTTGTATAATTCTAAATCAACTATCCCGAGTGACGTTTTTTGTGCTGGGCGATATTGAAATCTTATTTGAACACTGACACAATGGTCCACAGCTGTCCATCTCCTTGTTAACTATATCCACGTCTCCCTACACATTAACTGGTACTTGTGCGCAGGGTGATTTTTCGCACCCAATTATGTCGATCCGAATCGGCTTTATTCCGACAACCTTGACGATTGACAACCCGAAAGGCTTTGGTAGTTTCTGTTCTTTGCCTTTTCTTGTTACATGTGTAATCTTCAATGAATTGGCGCTTTTGAATCCGTTTTTTGTCTCTAGATGTAGCGTTGGTAAAACACAACTAATTATATGTGAATTTCTTCCACACCTGTTGTTAGGTCTCCTTGTTTAACCCAATTTGAAACCTTTAGCGTGCAATTCGCCTTAAAGCCCTGTACACCGTATGTGGGCAAACGCAAGTGGAGCACAATTTCATGTTGGTTGTCACGTGACGCACTCGTTTAGCAAGCTTTTTGCCTTGATTCTCGCTACACGATGCACGATGGGCCGTTTGTCTTGTTGTGCACTCTTTGGTCTGTCTCACGTTTTCCAATTATGCTGTCAATTGTCTCTTTTAAATCCTAACATTAAGCGATGCAATTCGGTGTGGAACCACGTAAACACATGTTTCACGTCCACTTATTCATCATGATGCAATCTTATATTCGAATTAATGCATTCAAACTCTAGAGTATTCGTGAGCGTTTCATGGTGGTACGACTGATTCGTTGACAGTCCTAATTCTCGCCAGATATTATCTTTAGTTGAATATACCAAGCCCTACTCGGCACAAGACTTCTTCTCTCAGCTGCAGCCAGGCAGCCTTCCGCTAATCAGTTAGCCTTCACTGTGAGCGTCCGCTCCACTTAACCAGTTTAGCTTGGGCACATTGCTCATCCTTGACAGTACGAGATCGCATAAAACTAGGAGTGTGTCCGATTTTACATTATTTGCTCTGCTCCAGCTTTCTCAGGGTGTCCAACTGCTCGACTCCCCGCAGCGTAGAGATGCGCTAACCAGCCGAATCTGCGCTTTTCTGCTTCTCCGCCTCACTAATCTCGGCGCCTACCATACGTTGTCTCGAACGTCTCTACTTTCTCGTTAGTTATGCCAACAGGAGCTGCAGACGAAGCAATTTTTGGAAGCCCTGACTTGGTAGGTGTTTCCTGATTTTCTTGAGATACAAGCGGCTCTTAACCGGCGGACTTATCTGACAAGCAGCATAAAACTGATTCAAATCGTCCAAGATTGAATATTTTGCTTGGCCTGTAAAATTTGCATTGACTCAGTGTCAGTCTTCTCCAAACCCTAGTTACCTCGTCAGTCGCCTAAAACAAAAGTCTGTGGGTTACTGCAACCTTCGCCTCGACTTAGAAGTGGTGAACCTTTTAAATGTCCTAATCCTAGCTTTCGGATGCAACGTACGCGTCAAAGTAAGAACACAGCACAATTTCAACCTAGTTTTCCGACTTTTGAGCAGCAATTTAAGGTATTCACGGAACTTTGGGGTATTTTAAAGGGCAAACTCGTCGCCTATCAAAAGTCCGTTATGTCCGAATATTACACTTGCTTTATTCTGGCACCACAATAACTAACAGCATAGTTTCCTCCCACGTATGCAAATCGAATGGCTTCTACTTTCAGGCTAATCTGGTTTAGCCCCTTAGATGCACTATGGCGGTCGCGTCTTGTCCCAAACCCTTTTTAATCTCAGGCTTAATCTCGTTAGCTTAAACTTGTTCGGCGTTCTGTTGGAAAGGTGTTGGTTTCTTTGGTACTATTTTCAAAATCAAAACACGGTAGTCTCTGGGACAGGAATCGCGAGCTAAGGTTGCTCACATCGTTGATGTGAATTACTGGTACAGATTATGGCTAAAATTTCTCGCCATGCAAATCAACGGCTGGCAAAGAAATTAGAGCTTTTAAGTCGATTGCGCGTACCAACTCAAAAATTTCGGATGCATAAGCCTTTGCGATCTCCGGGCGCTTTACGCTTTGACGACAAGCTGTTTTCTCGCTTGTTTGTCCATGTGAAGTGGGAGCTATTCGGCACTTCATTTATGAAAACACTAAGCAGGAATGCGTGGATATCCCGCAATATCGAAATCTTCCATGGACCCTATCCGAAGGATACCATGCGCTGCGTGGCTTACGTCGTAAAGTTGTCTAAATTACGTGACCAAACAGTAAACACACTGTTACCAGGTCGCACGTTTGGCTGTAGGTGTCACAAAAAACGAAAAACCCTTGCAACTCGGTGGCAGGTAGTCACATGCACCAGCGAACGTCCTTAAAATATTTGTAGGTTTGGGATGAAACATTTTAGTTTATTATTTATATGCTCAATTCGGCACAATCAGTATTTCGCTTTCTCGGTCTTTACAAACTTCGATAATTGAAATATGGTCCAGTTCTGGGGAAGCCGCTGGGAACTTTATCAACATATGCTTTTTTAGGTAATTAAAGTGGCTCTTACCCAATTGTACTTTATCTAGTTACCCAACAAATGTTGACAAGTCGTGAAACAAGACTTGGTTTGCCTTGTTAGAAAAACATCTACATTGTTTGATAATTATATCCCCATGTGGGCCCGTAGAAACCCTCGAATGACACGATACCTGTGCGTTTCTTGCATAAAACATACAGTTTGGTAGTTCCTTTCTTTGCCTCCGTAAATGTAGGATGGTTACATTTACCAAAAGGTAATTTTTTTCACAACGGTTCTTTCGTCTAAAGTCTAGATATAATCTTTTATTTATTTAGCGATGTTAGCTGGTATGCGACGAATTTTATCTTATGTCGTAAACTAGTTACTAATGTCTCGCATAGAAAAGGCCAGCCGTCTAATTTATGTAGAGGTCTTCATTTTGCGTTCTGCATTTTCATCATCGAAGCGGTCTAGGTCGCAGAATTACAGTTGGCTCTAGTTGCATCAAGAGTGGTAACTATCCGCACAGCTTTTATTTTTTTTTCAAATGTGTTATATTGCGTTCACAGTTGACAGTAAAGAAGACGACCTAAAGTCTCGCACCCGGTCATGCTGAGGTTAACCTTAGTGTGTTAATTTGGAGAACTGTCGTTAATTGTTGCTTGCTGTTCTGCGTTCGATTGCCCGGTGTCATTTCTAAGTGGTTTAAGAACAAGTAGGAGCGTAATCCTTTGAGTGTTTGTCACCCACCAAGCGCCGGTCGCTCTCAACCGTGTCCCCTTCATGTTTATGAAATACGACAGCTACATTGGGTCAGCTGAATAAGTTAACCCGATAAAAAGTGGATCAGTGTGCATTATTGAGTAGCTTCCGTGGCATTGTACCGTTCCTTTTCGCTTCTTGCTCATGTCAGGGTCGAAGATTGCCCTGCGTTCCACGCCCCGGCCCTCACACCGCCTTGCCTACACACGACCAGGCTGGGGCTTGCGGGCCAGTGGCAGATGCGAAGTGCGCGTGTTTGCGTGTGCACGTGAGCCTGACTGCAGTCACGTGTTCACCGAGCTGCCGGGCCAGTTGCGAGTGCACGTACGCACGCGCGCGCGCTCACGCGTCTGTTGTGACAACGTTCGTTTGGGCTTGTGCTGCCCCACGCAATAGTGGCGTACTGTCGGGGTGTTTAACGGGTGCGCGCGTCTGAATGCGCTCCACGTGCAAACGGAGATTGTTGCGTACGCGCTGTTTTGCATGTTGGACGCCCGAGGCGTTTCTTCGTCCCACCACGCGGTCAGGCTACGGCATAAACCTATGCGTCCCACTTACCTTCCCTCACCCACTGCTGTCTGGGTCCCATAAGGCGTAACGCGCCTCGCAGAATTTTGTATTATACCTGATCAAATCTAAGTGTAGGTCGCCAGGACACATATGGTTTCTCCTACTCTCTTAAAGCAAGTGCCACGGGTCCTTAAATTCAGCGGCAATCAGTCTTAAAGTCATTCATGGCAAGGAAACGTTATGCCGTGTTTCCATGATTTACACGCACTAGTGTTTGACCTTTCTTCATATTAAGCCACTTATATGCTAAGCATCCAACCCCCAACACGTCTGGCAACTAGGGTATATTACAATCTTCGATGCAGGGTCGTTGTGATCATGCAAACAGGCGACTTTGGGATTGCCAAGGCTCCCTTCCTTTGGCGTAGCAATTAGTTCCGTTGATATGCCCCTAATGTGAATGAACGTGGACTTCATAGTCATTGACTTATTATCTTCGAGTCTATTTTGCGTCAATTGCCCACACTGGTGTGCCGTATTTCACAGTTTTTATTCTACGCACTGCCCCCAGACTACGCGGCAGGTTCTTGATCTGGTCGCACATCTCACTTTTTCTATAGGCATCAGCGCACGATGGGGTCATGTCGAATACGTGCGTTTTATGCCCTCTGTGTTTTGATTTATCTTTCCGTGATCTAACATGAACGAGCGATTTATGTTTCTGCGTGGCCACCCGAGGACGCAGGAACGCGGGGGTGGACTGCCTAGTGTGGAGCGCAACTTGCCTTCGGGGTTCTCATTCGACACGTACGGAAGGCGCAACACCATGACTTTTCCTTATGCACATTTCGACCTGCTTTTAAATAGCATTTCTGTGCGAAAAGTCAATAAGGTGCAGCTCCGTGAATAAATTAACAGCGGATCAAGTGGCAACGATCGACCATCAATGGTTGCCAATGTCCATGATACAAACGGTAAGGTGACTCATGCTTAAAACAAGTTGGCATCCATAATGCGAAAAGCGAACTGCACATTTGTTGTGACTCGGTCGGTCGAAATCGTGTTTTGTATCCAATTTTGAGTTTATCTTTGCTCGTAATCATGTCTCATTGGAACAGGGGAGTATAAACTAACAGTGACGCTTTATCTCCTAATAAATTATGAGGGCGTAATTTTGCTAGACTAATATACATCATGATCTAAAAATCATTGATATAAAATATGCACTTTTTTATGCGCAGAGAACGGAAAAAAATAAGCGATTATGTGAAATTAATTTATAATTTGTGGTGCATGGTCGGGAATGTTGACCAATGTCGTAAAAAATGTACTGGCAAATTATCTAATGCTCGACATTTCTACAACTGATTTCGTAGTTTTTTCCTGCCTTTTAATTTAATTGAGGATTTGTCAGCGAAAATACTCCGGTTATTTTTACCTTTGGACGTGTCAACATAGATGAAAGAAGAGCTTGCATGCACCGCTTTTCTACCTGAACTTTGCTGCTACCTTATCTGTGATATTTCACCGGCATTGGATCCAACTCAGCCTATTGCCCTTATCACGTGACATTATTTACACAACAGTGTCAATTGTGGTCTTTATTTTTCCCAAGCCATCTTCGCCTGCTCTATCGTGATGCGAGTTATTACTAAGTTTGTGCCAATTGTAAAATGTGACTGCGTTGTTTGTTGGTTCCGAGTTTTCGATTTACCCATTTCATGCCCTATTCCCGCCCACTTGCTGTTGTTTCTTTCTAGGCTAATCGTGCCTTATTGTCTTCTGGATTCGTTAAAAATAACAGGCGTGAGGGATTGACCGAATAGGGGACAAGCTTGGCTGTCAAGTAAGGAACATCCGAAACACTGCCCTGCAAGCGAAGCTCGCTTATCGGAAATTCACGTATTCTACGCTTTGCTACTCGCGAGCTAATTTTCGTGCTGTAAATGACAAGTAATTTGTTTTAAGTGGGCCTGGCACACCGTTCCTGCTTCACTTGACTAACTTTATGGTACAAAAGACCCTCGGCTGCACTGGATGTAGTTTATTTTTCGCCATGGCCTTTCAACTCACTACTCTCACGTAGTGCAGTAACTTGGCCTCACAGTTCAATTTTTTTTCTTTATTCGGCTACGCTCTCTAGATGTTCGTGTACTTGAGAAATTTAAGTATGGTTGGCTGAATTATTTGATGACACTGAATGCCTACTGTTATTTGGTACAGTTCTGGTGTCCATTTGAAATTGAGACGTTTTACAACACTAGACACACTCTCCCCCCAATTTACCGGACAGGCAAGTGAATGCTCCCAAATGTTTTTAAGAGCAGTGGGATTTCTCCCTCAATGTGCCTAATCGAAGGCAATTGAATGATTTGCTCTGTCCCTCAGAATGTGACCCTACGTGTTCGGGAGCTGTGCACACTGCCGTGGACCGGACTGTCAAAGGTAGTTTTTTGAGACTCAATTAAACGAGGGTTAATCTACGCTAGAGTCGCGTGCCAGCTGGTTCATAGTGTGGTGGCGACAGCCCCAATGCCTCGCAATCTGTCGTTTGCTAATGCACCATTACTAAGACTGCGCTTTTAAATAATTGCACTGATTTAAAGAGGAGTGGAGGAGAACGTTAAAAGATTTGTGCCATTATCTAATTCACCCTCCACTGGAACTAAAATTACGATTTTCTGGGAACAAAGTGCGTGGATCTATTTAAGCCAACCCGAAGTCCTACGCACCAGTAACGAACACACTCCATGCCTGTCGTTGTCACTAAAATAGCAACTCTTCAAGCACATTGTATTTTAATCCTGAACTGCAATATCACCACGGGCCCTTCTCAGTTATCTAACCCGATTCGAAGTCCTATTTTTTTGAATTAGGTATGTTATCAAAGTTATATTCCACGAACAATTCCAGAATTTTGATTTTTTTTGGTTCGACTAAATACGCTGATGAGTTAGCGCGGACACGTGGCCTTGAACTAACCAACCGGCGCATTCTGTCCTGTAGCTAGTGCAAATGCTGCCAGCCATCGCCGTAAACAAGCTGCCCGTTTTTTAACATTGAGTTATCCCTGTACACTTTCGCTTACGCGTCAATTTTGATTGCGCGGTAACTTGTCCCAACTAATACAAAAGTTCCAGATAGGCTTTTTCCATTAGTTCCTAAACCACAAAAGACCAAATTTAGAACAATCAGTGCATGCCATTCCACAGTCCACTGTAACACACCTCATAAGATTTCAGTTGAGAAAGACAAAACATTCTGATGTAACGTTAACTTGAGGGTATCTCAGCCAAAGTTATTTTGTTGTCCTGTTTATTTTAGTCGGATTTTTGTCCCCCTGAGAACTCAGGTGAAAGCTTTGCCTTGCAACCCACGGATGCGAAGACTCAGATATTTCAGTCTCAGTGGCCCGCGGCCAACAGTGATGCCTTGTCTGCGTTTGCCGTGCAAACCGGAGGCGGTGCCGCTGCGCACTCCGGCGCGTCCTCCGCCGGATTCTCCGAACAGGCGGGCAGTGGGGACGAAGAGGATATCCTCGATCTCATCAGTTCCTCCCTCGACCGGTTCAACGCCCAACTCCATCGCAATCATCAGGCCAGCATTCCAATACCCGTTAATCATTCTGTAAGCCGAGGTGTCGTTTCCTCTAACACGTTCCGAGCCGGACTGTTTGCCAGTTCTTCTAATTCAACGAGTATCTTCTTCGGTTCATTTGTCACAAGGCCCTTCATGTTTTCCACACAATCATGCACATTCAAGACATTATCAGGCTGATAAAGATGATAACGGACCGAGGCTGTAGCTGCGTCACTTTATAATCTACTGTAGGTTATCTCAAACCTGTGCATTAAATGCCGCTAAGTTGCATATACCCCGATTTGTTTTCCCGAAACAGTGACCTTATTTGTTCACGTGAACATTGTAGATGTGGTTAACACGCGATCTTGAACGTGTGGTAACAATAGCACATCTACTCTCGTGAATCTGTCAAGGGCACCTTACAACACGAACTTGATACTTTTTATAAATATAATTTGCCTCAGTTCAGCATATTACTACTTAGCTGACACGTTTCCTTTGCTCTATTATCTGCTGTGGCCAGTAAAAAGAAGGGACATGTGTCCACTGCAAGGCACTTCCCTATCTGGTCTGCGCCAGATGGGCTGTCGACTTACACACAAATCCCAAGGTGTCAACTTGTTTCATATTTGGGCTCTGCTGTAGCTTTGTTCTTGATCTGCTTTCATCACACGTTCTTGAGTCTCTCCATACCTCTACCTGAATGATGTTTTTGGAATTGCGACGACATTTCATTGGATAATAATCTAAACCCTCCCTCGTTGATTGCAACCAGGGTGAAAGGGTGAAGCCACAACTCCTCTGGCTCTCATTTTTGCTCCTAGTTAGAAATTCTGTGACTCGCGTCACTCTAACAACGCGCCATCTGCTTGCCACTTATGTGGCCACTTAGCCAGGCGATGTATTGGCAATGTGGGGGAAGAAGCGTGGCTCTCCTAAAACGTACAAGAATGTTTATCAACCTCCCAGTGACCCGTTCGAGTATTGGCAGGCGAACCGTGCCTCTTACTGCCTTTTTTGTATTCACGTTCATTGTTGCTAGCTTTAAATGATCAACTTTTTTGAATTTAGTGATGTAAAATAAGGATACATCTATCTATGCACATACTATACCAAATGCAAGCTTTATGAAGTCTAGTTCAGCTGACACCGTTCTGTACTTTTGGTGAGTTCTCAATGTAACGTAAATTGCTAAAGGTGTTTTTTATCCCTGAATAGGACAAGTTTTAATTAGACATTTTGATGCCGCGAAGTGCGATGAAATACATCATCTCGTTCTACATTGTTAAAACTTGAGCGGAATACTTAAGACACTTTTGGTGTCTTTTCAGCACAAGCTTTGTGCTTAGACACGGATAACTTGGATCTCAAATACTTTTTCCTTCCACCCATTTGAGTTGATATAATTCTAGCACACAGTAGCATTCGCAAAATCCTTGACCACTTTAATAATGTGTGTACTTAACGCAGTAGCTGGCAGGGTTTGCTAAAATGTTTTACCTCAGATTGGTTTTCCTTCATTACATCCGTTTGTAGACGGAAACTGAGTATAAATGTTTCAGTTGATTTAACTTCTGTACGTTCTGTATGGTTTATGCGCATAAGTACCTGCTCGAGGTATAAGTGACATATAATGTGGCAGTGTTCTAGTCCTTTAGACTTTTCCTGCTTGCCCACTTCCACCTCTCATATATCGGATAGACCAGTGAAATTAATACCCCTTGTTTAAACCAGAAATACATAGCATTATTTATCAGTGAACTCAAACTTTTTTTAGTAGCTACGAATCAGCTATCTATTTGAATTAGGCTTGCGCCTAATTCTAACTACTCTCGCTATGTACTTATCTGATACTTAAGTCCTGGGCTTAGTAGTTTACTTCACTCCCGGATACCGTGTATTATTTCGTGACTATTTGACGAGTAACGACCCATTTTCAATCGCTTACCAAGAAAACCTAACTGCTAAACTAACTTTTTCCTACGCTGTCTGATATAATGCTGAATCGATGGCTTGGAGTTCACGGATTGACTCGTCACTCAAATTAGATCAGTAGGCCTTCGTAGATCTGATGTCAATAAATTCCAGCGAAGACGATCATGTAGTAAAATCTTTGGTGTTGTTGACCAGCCACGTATGAGATTTCTCATGAGCAGTACAGAGTGCATTATTTCGTAGTCTGAATACTTTTTTGCACAACATGACGGAAACAGTGCGTATTTCATTTAACGAAGCCTAAAGGCACGTTTACTAGATCTGGGGATGATTTTTGTAAACCCACAGCGCACCCATTTCAATCGAAGCTGGTTGTTGGGGGTCCTCGTGTCCCTTGGACTAGTGGAAGCCCACTTGAACGGTTTATTTGTAGTAATTGAAAACTATTAGTGCATTTGGGAGGGGCCATGGTGATGTTACGTAATAGGAATGTCCTACCCTGTTCCAGCAAAAGGTCAAAGAGTCGTTTTTTTCTTCTTTCAAAGACTCCAAGTGGCAAAATACAACCTGGTTTAATAGCCAAGCTATCTCTTCTTATCTGAACGAATTAATATTGGCGAATCGACTTGAAGTTATCTTACGTTAACGCGCAGGGGCAACATCAGGCAAACTTACTTTTTTAATACTCCTTAATCGGCTTCTGAACCCTTGACTAATGTAGGGAAATCTATTTGGATCGCTTGTCCTTGCCTGATCAGAATACAACCCACACAAAAGTATCATGCAACAGCATCGTTCAGTATTGCCCTTATCTTGTTTGTAACCTCGTAACGGCTAACCGAATTGTTATCAGGTCCTGCCATTGTGGACGTCTTCCACCGCGAGCAATAACCTCCAACAACATCTTCACCACTCCCAACTGAACCAGGTACAAGGCTCCTCAATAAACGTTGCCTATTCTGCGCTTTCAAATGCCTCACCTTCGACATCCACGGGTGTCTTTTGTGGCTCTTCCAACTCCTCTTCAGCTCTTCTCCACCAGCCACCGATGCCCAGTCCTCCCGGTCTTTCTCGGTTATCTCAGCAAACCCCTATTACTGGGTGTCTGAAGATGCAGTCCGGTAGAAAACAAAGAAACCTCACTCAAGCCCTCTCCTATCCCGAGGAAAAATCATATTTGTGAGTTGCAGATTGTGTGCTTTACTTATATTCCGCCTCGTAGAACTGCAAAATTTGATGATATAGTCAACCGAAGGGGTCTTCTGTACAAACGGACGATCGAGCCTTTAAAAAGGAGCCATTTATTTTGATTCAGCAGTTTGAGAAGCCTGACGCAGTGATGCTCTTTAATGTCTGATCCTAAATGCTGCAACCATAATGGGTAGCGATTAAGATTTCGAATACGTGGCTTGGTGACATATCTTGACTTTTTTTTAATGTCACGCCTGCTGATGGACTACAAAATGTGTCATGCATCTTAAGACAATAGCAGTAGACTTTTCTGAGGTCCAGGATGCATTTTTAAGTCACGAGCACGTGGTGTTTAAGCCACGCATGCTTAACAAACATGACAGATTGCCAGACTGCACGCTTAAAGTGCTTTTGCATTGGAGAAGCAAGCGAATTGGGTTATTCATTCGCAAAATATTTTACTTGCGCGTGTACCAAATAAAGTTGGGTGCCGTCGGCCGAATAGTTTAATATCGTGCACTTATTGTCATTATTTTATTAGGTGATTCCCCTGTCACAGTCAACGCGCTAATCGGATTCCCTAAAGTCGGCGAAGTAGTATGGTACTCTACTTGTCATCCCTAAATACAAATAGGTCGTGCACATTCGAATAGTCCTCCCGTCATCTTCATGAGTCTTTTTTTCGCAACCTAAATATCTTCAGGTATGGTTGCTCCCACTCTTATACGTGCCGATGTGTTTGGGCACCAGACAGTAAACTTAAGCTTGCACTTGATTGGAATTGGTTGGCTGTCTCGCTTATACCCCTCACAAATTGCCGACCACCATTTTATTACTATTTTCGCTTCCACCTGCAATAAATTCTTATTTAAAAACACTTCTGGAAGTCGGAGTAAATTGTATTGGTGGGTTATTATGTCCTTATTTGTAAGGAAATTGTCATGCGACATTTCTTATCAGATTGGAAGTTGTGCTGTTAGCCGTTGATGTTGTGTTGCAATTTGCATAATTTCAGGTTAAACCAAGTTGTCAGTGCTGCTTTATCTTACACACATGTATAATTCTTATGTCTCACTACAAATTAAATTCCATGGTTAAGTCTCGTTTTTAAGTTGGCTCATTTGTTTATTGCTGTCATGAGTTTCGAAAAAGAGAAATACGTAGCCTTAAGGAGTGTCGGCTGTTTTACAAACAAAATTTTAAGGTTTGGGATAGGTTAGGCGGTGTTTTATTCGGATGGCCGGAAAGGTCTTCTCCCCGATATCTAATGGACTGTCTGCGGGCTACTCGATAGAGTCAAGAATTTTAAGCGATTTAAGAGTCTCACGAATGGCCCCTCAGCCGTTTCCTTGCTCGACTGGACACAGAATACGGCAAGTTGTCCATCCTCAAACTGACGCAGCGCGTGAACAGGCCTTTTTCTCCCATTTTGACACCGAAAGGCCGGACACGGTGTGCTCGGTGAGGGACTTGGGCGTGGCGGGTGCGAGGGTCTGAAGACGCATTGCGGCAGCCTCGATGCCCTGCCACACGCACGCGCCCAAAGTAAGGTGACAGACAGTGGGAGACGAGCCTTCGTGTGGGACCGTCTATTCAAAAGATGAAATTACCTTTTTTCTGGTTGTGTCCCCTCCCCTGTGTTCATTTGACTCGAGAGTGCAATTCTGCCAGCCTTCAGCCTTTTCCCCATGACACAGTGAGTGCGCTTAATCGCGTGATTCGGCCTTCTCGTTGAAATTTGACTTAGCCAAATCAGTACAACTAAATTCGCGCTTAAATTCGCGTAGGTGTTAGTCGCCAATTACTTTTGACCTTCGTGTGGGAAAATAGCCTATAGTTCAAAGAACCATAACTTCGGTTCGGTTTTATATGTCTTTAGACCAGCCATACAATCGAGGCGGACATTAACGTGCCATGTGGTGTCATTTCCTTGGGGGTCGCATCAAGGTATGACTGAAGTCTCAAGTGGCTAATTTCAATCAAAATACTTATTAATGACGCCCTTGTTTAGCAAATTGTAATTGTAATTTGTTAATGCCATAGTATGGCTGTATTCAGCATCGCAAATGGCTGTTTCAGCTCAGATCAAGATTCGTTAGTCTCCCAAACGTTATCCAAATTTCCTGTTGGACAAGTATTCTTTCAAAGGATAGTTTCTTCCGTTGAACGTTTCCCTGATTTCCTTAAGTCCCAACCATCACAATTGACCCGGGATTCGCCTACCACGCCAAACGCGTGTTGGAAATCTTTTCTTATTGCTGGGATTTATCTTGAATACACTTGTATGGTATAACGGCCCTTTTGTTTTTATAATTCGTGTTTTGTGCACACGACCTTCGCCCTCTGCCGCCCCATCACCTTGTACGCCGCTGTACACGAATCTCACAGCGTCGCGCCATGTCCATGCGTTTTTGGCACTTCCAATATAACATCTGCACTGCTGTAGATGAAATCTCTCACTTCCTGCTGCATTAAGCGCGCTCTCCAGCGTTTGCCTCCTTGTGTACCTTGTAGACCTTAGCATTTGTCAGCCCTATGTGTCACAAACGGTTACCTAGCCATACCATCCGGTGAATACAATCGCCTAGGATTAAAGCGATTCGCCAAGTACAATGTATGGTTTGTGAGGCAGTGAGTGTCGAATGGTAAAGTCGGATAAGACAGAACAGTGTGAACTATCAAAATGCGAGCACACGAGTGGTCACAGACAGGAGCTATGTTCAAAAGAATCGGTGTTGATGCGTGTTCGTTTTAAGCTTTAAGTGAATCCCTGTTGATTAAACCCACGAGGTTGTAAATTAATTAAGCGCTCTTGTCATTTCAGACAGTGAACGGTAAACATCCGATAGGGCGCTTCTCCCTTGTCACTTTTTATTGCTAGCTGCTGTTCTTACAGATTATAAATGGCGAACCAATCCCTAATTATCCTACCTGGCACGTACATGAACCCTCATGCAAGGTAAAAGATCGGAGGTGAATCTGAAAAAAATCCTAAAAAATAGTTTCACGCGTTTCGTGTTAAATGCCTTAATTGCGTTTACATGACACGTAGATGACAGTCTTCAAGCCGGGGGGGGGGGGGGGGGGGGGGGGGGGGGTTTAATTAAG
>UXSR01000164.1:0-65725 GCA_900604375.1 Mesocestoides corti
CGATTGGCTGAGGCCAGGCGGTCCAACATGTCTGCGCCCAAATCCGACGCCACTGTAGAATACCCGAGCCCTAATAGGTAAAATACGGGTACAACAGAACAGGCTTTATTGACCAATCAGAAGCCAGAGCCACGCGTCAGGTGCCTTCCATCCGAGTCCACCACGCTGGCCACGCCGCTCATTATATACTGCATCTCATCCATGTCCTTCTCTGGTTGGCTGCCTTCCTTTCCCGCATGCCATTGGATCCAGAGAGACACATAATTGGCTGAGGCCAGGTGGTCCAATATGTCTGCGCCCTAATCCGACGTAACACCACACTACACACCACACGATCGCAAGACGGATAATGTCAACTTCACGAACGTCACACAACAGTAGGTGGACGGGAATGCAGAGTAGCCGCATCCATCTTTTCAATATTAGAGCGATGAAGCAGTCCACCAAATTTTTTTAGAAATTAACAAAGAAAAACCACTTGTTAACCACTGTGAGAAAGCTAATATGATAGCTAAATTTCAAAACCTGTAGACGTCTGCGCAAATAAGATACGCTTCACCAGTTTTGCAGATCCTGGGTCGAGAATACTCGCAGCTACATGCATAGCGCAATGCGCATACGTGGAATACATCTGCCGTTGCAAGCACATCACCCACCAAACAAACGCCCATATCTGAAATTCCCTACGCCACTAGCCTTGCAAGGTTAGGTTCCCCATTGTGTACAAGGCGCAAAACCTCCCACTAAATGACATCCAATAAATTAACAGTACAATAAGGGCGATACGGCGGGAGCTGGGTAACTTCGCAGCACTTCTGGGGAGCGGTAGATAGAAGCATAGGTGTGGACCCTGCGCTGAATCAGGAGGTATTTGTTTATGTATTTATAGGTGGTACATTTCGAGCAAGTACAAACGTAAAAATACATCGGCGTATACTCGCGCGTGGCATGAACATTTTCACGCATACATGATGAAATCCAAGAGACGAGAAATGGGAAGTTAGTATTAGCCGTGAGACTACGATCGGGGGTGTAGAGGAGGTATATTGACATAAGAGTCAGACCAGTATAAAATATTCCTTTTCCGCAAACAGCAAATATCGATCTATCCCGATAGCTGCCAGGGGTGGGGAAATAACTGTTTGCCAAATGCAGATCACAGGGACGTATTCTAACTCCGCATGAATTGTGGAGACGGGTTCTTACAAAAAGGGGAGCGTTTGTCTAAAGATCGCTGGCCACCTAGCTTGCGCCATCGATGTCGCGACGATTAGGAGAATGAGGGGGGGAAGCCTCGTCAATGATTAGACCCGTCTGATGAGTGGGAACGGCGTCACTGTCATCGTCTCCCTCAACGAGGGAGGCCGCTTCGATCCCATACGCAGATGAATGGGGTGCAGAGTTTGAGGGAGGCGTACAAGGATAAGGCTTTGAGTGTTGGGAGTGATAGGATGAAGTGGAAGGGACGACCGTACCAGGTTGGAGGACACATACAGAAGGAGAAGCGCTTGCAGATGACAGTATTTGTGTGCGCTGTTGTTGAGAAGCCTGTGGTAGAACTGCGTAATCGGGACCCATACCACTACCGCTGGGCGGAACTAAAGGTGCTGAGGATGATGAAGTCGATGAGGTGAAGGCTCGACCACCCCTGTAAAGGTAAGCAAAATGCCTAAGACAATAATCTAGTGTGGTAAATTTGATATCTTTTTGTCCTCTTAGATGACCGAGTCTCGCGTACTCATACAAATAGCAATACCGACAGGTCCGTCAACATTATCAATGTGGTAACATACACTGTCAGACTGAAACTGATAAAGCATTAAACCAGGACGCAATGACCAGCACATTTGGCACACTTATATGGTTAACCAAGACATTTCCCATTTCTGAGTTATTTTGGCCTAAGGTAAGTTCAGGAAAGTTTTTTGAGGATATACAGGCAATATTAAAAAAGTGCAGCCGAGATACAAAACGTGTGGAGGTCATATGAGAGCTGCTATAATTGATGCAGGCAAACGCCACAACATGGGGCTTAGAGTAATACTCAATAAAGCTACGATATAGTTGGTGGGTGACTTTAGACTCGTTGTGAAATCCAAAAACTACCAGAACACTTGCGGTATTCGCTAAGCGTTGACTTAGAATACGACTAACACATGCATAGAACACCTGTGATGGCATTTAGGAACAGCAGCTGTAACACGAGGGACTAGAAAACACTAATGTAGGACTTCGAAAAAGGTGCTGATGGTTGACAGTACTGATATAAGAAGCAAAATAAGAGCAAGTTGCGCAGCACTTCGAAATTCATTACGAAAAAAACCTTCACATACCGATAGCGGACCTTCGCGTGTGTGGAAAGATGGGACTTTAAGTTGGTTGATTGAGCAAAGCGCTTGCTACAGCCTTCGACAGGGCAAAGGTAAGGACGGTCACCCGTGTGGATCCGATAATGTGTTCTAAGGTTAAAATCCAGGGAAAAACGCTTCCCACAGCCCTAGAAAAGATTATAATACGGATGAGGTAACGGCGAAGCGCCTATATTCGATATTTCTGCTTGTGGGCGGTTTTGCATGACCGTGTCATTCTGACTCATCAAAACAGACGAATTTAAATTGCCAAACTATGGATAGTGATGCATTTATGACAATGAGAATTTCAGTAACTTCAATCGGGTATAAAAAATGAGTCCTCCACTGTTTTAACTGACACCAAAGCACAGAAAGCAGTAAGGTAACCAATTATCTTGCCGACTAGAAGTATATTTGTAAAAGAACTAGAACTAAGGAACTCGATACTGACTGCCATACCGAAAGAGCGAAAAAATGGACACCAGGGTTCCGATTTGTGTTTCATGACTTGCACACAATACAACTGGGTTATATGGAGCGAATTTACGGGAAGAAGACCATGAACAGCATGGTTCAAAGGACCACAGACGACCTAAATTGATTTGCAGTCATTTTGTTTAGCTGATAGGAATAAAATGTTAATTCGAACTGCCTGCTGCAGTAATCAGATTGCACCATCAAGTTCAACAGGATTAACCATTAACAGACAAACTGAAAAAAATATCTACCTACACGAACGTTAAGTCCGAATTAGGCTAAGGCATAAAGACATACTTGACTAGCAGAAGCCCTTACCAAACTTGCATCAAAAATGTGATGGAGAAATTCTACCAGTTAGTGTTTGTAATCAAAACTTTAGCCGACGCTGGAAAAATCCCCGCTTAGTTTTTTCATGCTATAGCAATTAGTTATTTCAAATGGGTACAGACGATTTACTAAACGAATGCCAGGCCACCAGGGGTGGCATCAAAACAGGGGCTTTTGTACTTATACACGAATGCGTGTAAAAAGATTGACTCACCTCGAATGTGCATTCAAAAGGCTTTTCTCCCGTATGAACCAACTGGTGGCGTTTTAGCTTACTTGATTCGACAAAAGCCTTACCACACTCAGCACAGACGTGCACGCGAGGTCCATGCGTGTGGAGATGTTTACGCATGGCAGAATTGTCACGAAAAAGTTTTCCGCAATTTTTATGGGGACACGCCACTGTACGACCCTGTTGGAAAACTTGAGAAGACTGCTGGCTGGGCCCCATGCGAGACGCTTCTTCGCCATAATCGGTAGCAGAGTTACCGATAATGCAAGAAGTGTTAGCATTTGTGGGGTCTCGACGCTTCAACGTTGCAACCGTCATTGTCAAAATATTGGAAAGAGCAGGATTCGTCTTGTTAGAATTCACGTTTGCGTGTGCAAATAAATTCGATCCAATAGTCTGACCTAAAACGATATTACAGCAAGATATTATGAGACATTTTCACCGACGAGAGTGAAGCGCGCAATGGTAGCACACATTATAAAGCAGCAGGAAAATCTATGCAACGACAACAGCAGACTTCGTGAGGCCTTTATCAAGAACTAAAACACTCGTCAGACATTGGCAGCAAGAAGCAAGCAGTAATGACGACTGTTTGGGCCAGTGCTGAGACGTAATCCTATTAATGATGAATTTAGGAGAAAATTGGAGCTTGACAAGCCTTTTAGAGACATCAACAAAACACTTGCCTCGGGGAAGCAGCTGACGCCCATATTCGGCCCTCCGCTTGAAAGCCAAAATTCGACGAGTCGTTACAACGCCAGACTGGTGATTACCCGAACTATTGCACATTGGAAGAGCTTGATTAATTTTGAAAATTCTGGGTCGGACACCGTTAGCAACAGATGTCGAGGAATGAATCGGATACTGGACACGTCTCTGTACAGAGGCAGATGATTCAGACTTAAATTGAGATTGCGGGTTAACAGTAAGAGGGATAGAGAAATCCTCCAGATCCGAACTATCCCGATCTTCTCTCTTACGACAAACCTTACGAAATTGTTTTTGTCTGAGCTTTTTTCGTCGGGTACTTCGACGCAGAAGACCTGATGGTGTTTCGGTGTTGGTGGATTTTTCGGGAACAAGAATTTCCTCCGAAGCCTTTGTCGGATCACTGCCAACCACCTCTTCCCGAACGCCAAGAAGATCATTAGGATCCATTAGGAAAAGGTCACCATAGGGATCACTTCCTGGAGCAAAATCGCCAACCTCAGCTCCAAAGAAAATATCTGAAGAATCTGCAGGAAGCTCCTCCACCTTTCCGTCAAAATATTCGGTCTTAATGGTTGGTTCACTGTCTTCAAACATCTCGTTTTTACTGCGGCCGTTCGTAAATAAAATTTCTGCCATAATCCTCAATGGAATTTGACAGAGAACCTACGGCTATTCGTACGCCGAAAGGGCATCAAATCAGAAAAGACCGCCTATTTTCCCGGTTGTTGACAGATTTATGCATTTTAACAACTCTTACACAGTTATTTCTCATTTTTGTTTTTATCTTTATAATTAAAAATTGAATTGCTGTTAAAAGCAAGTTAATATTAAAATTAGCAAAAACAAAAAAAAACATTTTTATATAAAAGATTTGAGTTGTATACTGGTCTCAAATTTTCGCACTAATTTAAATAGATGGGCCAAATTTTGGTCGTCTATACGGCTTTTCTAGTGCCTAAAAATTGCTCACTTGCGGAATTATGAGACCTTTGCAATATCCACATAGCCTTCAGAATATAAATTCGTTTTTTACTTATTCCTGGAAGTTACTTGATTTATTTTAACAATGGCAAAATTATTTAAGTTTTATGACAGACATAATTGCTGCATAAATGTGCACACAATATTTTGCGTTGATCAATAATGAAAGGGTAAGTAAAATTAAATGTAGAGATCGATAATTAACGGACTCAATTACACTAAATGTACTTTTCAACCTAATGTAACTTTTTGGCGAAACGATTGGCAAGTTCTCAAAAATGTGAATTGTGCGAGTATTTATTTTAGCTTCCTTTCTACTCGGTGCTTGAAAAGCTATGCAACTAGTTATCAATGGCTTCCATATTTAAATGATTGCAATGATATCTTTGACATTTCTTGCTCCAGGTTATAACATAATGGAAATTCAGAAAGAAAATCTGACTACGTTGCAACATTTGTAAGTGTGCAATAATTTTTGAAAAAAAAGTTTAATTAGCCATATATTATCAGTGGAAAATATATTTTTAGGTACTTCACATTTATTGAAATTATTCAAAATAAACATCAATGGGAGCAGTAGAATTCTGAAACCCAAAACAAATAATGTGGTGAATACTTCCCCATTTCTTGAAAACTGATGGACTTCATTAATGGAATTGTGTTGGATAAACTTTTTTCCAACATTTTCCTTTATTTATTTAAGATCAATCTCTAATCTTGTGACAAGGTTAGTATCAACATCCAATCTAAAGAGATTTGATTTTCGTAACATGAAGTTCGGTACTTTGAGGGTAATGTTGAACACGGTCATCGTGATATTCAATCTCAAAATCTTACGAGTGTAATTTCC
This sequence comes from Mesocestoides corti, assembly GCA_900604375.1. Classification (NCBI taxonomy): domain Eukaryota; kingdom Metazoa; phylum Platyhelminthes; class Cestoda; order Cyclophyllidea; family Mesocestoididae; genus Mesocestoides; species Mesocestoides corti. The sequence goes on from UXSR01000164.1 coordinate 5,933, forward strand.
ATACTCTACATGGTAGCAGTGATAGACAAATGTGAAGCAGTCTGCAGTAATTGCGAGAACGATGTTATTTGTCAACAGAAAGAGGCAGTCTGGAAGCCAAATTGGTATAATACACCAAAATGTTTCATAACAAGAAAAGGATAGGAGGCTTCAACACATATTCTACTAGTGACCCTTCCGGAAAAACTTCAACGCAGCGATTCCAGAAGCCAAGACAGGCAATCCAATCGGTGCAAACAGGGGTAAGTAGATACCGAATACTTGATCCGCCTGAAACAAAAGCAAGAATTTGATTTATCTTGAAGAGAGCACAATTAAACGTACCGGAAAATAGAGTAAATCAAGAAGACTGTGGTCAAAAAAGGCCGCATCAGCATCTTCGTGAGCGATGCGGGCTGAAACGAAGGCGTTGGCGCAGGCGTTGGTGGAATGGTGACTGGCCAGTTCGGAGACAGCCTCAACCCAGGCGGCTACGCCATGCTTGACGCGGCCGGCAACATAGGGATTGATTACCGTAGTAGGTACGTGCTCAACCATATTTACGAGTGAGGTCAAAATCAAGGAGACCGTAGAAAGACTTTCGATTGTCCGAAAGCGTAACCAAGAGTCAAGCTGTAGACAGTGAATTGTAAGAAAGCGGTGATTTAACGTGCAGAAAACGCCCCGAACGGTACTTATTCCAATTATGCGACCTGAAGCAATTGTTCGTGAGCGCAAACTCTAACTTTAAAATCGACGGCATGAGTGATTCCAGGTACGTCATCACGTCGATGACATTTTTTGTTTTCCGAGATTTCGAAGAACGAAGGCAAAGGCAGGTGGGTCGGGAATTTGTCATTATGTGACATGTTAAATTTTGGAAACTACCTGAAATCGGCGCTTCTTGATCCACGCCACTCGCAAGAAAAGTTATTTTTACATTTAACATTACACACACTCACTTTGCAGCGTGTACTACCTCAGTGTTGAGAGTGGAACCGCGCAATGATTGTGTATCGCCGTTTGCGTCGCTCACTTTACAATCGAAATTTATACGTAATTTTACCAAGTAACCCAGATGTAACCCCACCCTGACTTTAATCGATAAACATTATAAATAAACGGAATAAAGTGTTATAACCTTAGAGAAATTTCCTATCTCTTTTGCATATTACAGTTTACATTTTGAACATTGACTGTAAGATTGTGACTGCGATACAGCAATACATGCTTTCTTATACAATCAAATTCCAGAACAAATGCCCAATTTAAGCATTTTTTCGTCAAAGAGCACAAAGCATTCATAATATCTCTAATACACAATATGACAGAGAATAAAAACTTAAGTAGCACATAAATGTCCTATCTATTTCAATCACATTCGATTGACAACAACCTAGAAGCATAACGTTTGTAGAAAATCATCAAGAATCCCATCCAGAGATGTCGAGTACACAAAATATATCAGAAGACCCTCTGGCTATTTGTGTGATTAAGATAAGGGGGATATTTTAGATTTGAGTTTAGGGAAAGTAGTGTCTGCGCACAGGCATTTTACAGTATGATTCTGCTTAACGCGGAATTAGCGCAATAAAGTTGTTTACCTCCCGCTTGACGATTTTGCCTTTTGTCGAGCCCTGTTCCAGAAGAACAGCTTCACCACCTCCCGTCAACGTAATCAGAGCATTCCGTCTAACCGAGATCCCAATAAACGAACGGATAGCATTCACTAAAACCGTCCCGAGATTGGTCAAATTGACATCCACGTCATCAAGGGAGATAAACGCTCCCCATTGTGGCACTACAGCAACGCTTGTAGGTACACCATCGGTGGAGAGATGGAATCGCAGCGGTCGACGTGTACTGACATTGAACTCCCGCTCCGGGTTGTCCACGACAATGACGAAATGCAGACCCCCATTAGTACCAGCAGTTTTGCCGCCGTTGATTTTCCTATCTGGTGTCCCACGCTGTGAGGAGTGCTGACCGAGGTAGGCTTCAAGGGAGTTGAGAACGCCAGAGAGTTGAGTTGCAGTGTAGTATCTATGGCTTCTGTCCTTAGATATGCGGCTGCAAAAGCAAATGGCTGAATTAATGATGATACTAGACGATGACCGGCAGCAAATCATTGAAAGAACGCACAAACAAGGCTTCTTATATTTAAGTGATTACGGTCAAATATTCACGTCGTGATATTTGACGGCTTAAGCACTGCAATGTAGGCTTGGGCTAATTTTCGTTTCCGATTGTGGTGCTTTGACGAAATGTACTTGATGCAGTGCAGTGCGTCAGATATTTACTCTCCGCTAATGTACTCAGATCAGTTCCAGTGTCCGAGTAGGTCAATTAGTCGGATCGTCATTTTGATCATTTATCGCGCCATATATGAAAAAAATGCCATCAAAAAACGTTACCACACAATCGGGTTGAAAGCCACATGAAAAACAAGCACTAGAACCAAAATGCATCGGCGTCTTTTGACTACAAACAGACCATATTAAGAGGATATTATCTAGCTGGAATGTATGCTCGTCGTGTCAAGATTCTTCAGAAGCGAAGTACATCGGCAACATCACACACTATATGACAAAATCAGAATCGTCCAGCAAACAAGTGGCAAGGGATCTGAATAGACAAAGAACACTTATTTATGTTTTGTGTGGAGTCCTAAACCCAATAAAAACCCGGAAGTAGGAAGGTTCCGCTAATAGGTAACCTGTAAAAGAATTTACTGCACCATCAACAGTGAGATGCTACATGTCCGAGGGGGAAGACTATTCGAAATCGCTCTTTTGTTCAATGTGAAACGAGTAGACCTAAAGTGAGATCCATGACAGTACATTTAGGGACGACCAACCACTGAATACATCGTAGTTGTAAGTTGACAATGCACTGATACTGCTAACAAGTTGTTACTCAATGTCGTAATATAAATACCCAAGTCTTGGTGTAAAATGCGACTTTAAACGGGGACACTGTTTCCTTATAGACGCGTTAGTACTTACTAAGATAAAACTAGTACTCTTTGGGTCCACAAGAAATTAAGAGACCGCCACATATCTACTAGATACCATAAAACAATCAAAGAGACAAGATTCATGATTCTATCAACAAAACCAACCTCCACAGGATTCCGTCCAGTGTCACCGAATAGAGGTATTGAGAGTATACATTTAAGTTGATGAACCGCTTCAGATCAACCAATCCCGGTTCTACGGATATACGCACCCAATCACCGAGGCTGAGGCCTTGGCTGTTCGCTGTCCATAGCCAATCATCAGTAAGAGGTAGGCCTGGACCAGAGTCGAAGGCACTAACCAAGCTAATTGTAACCTCGTAACCAGGTCCGGTAGGAAGCTGATGTGTTCGGATGCGTGCGAGTTCTGCAAGAGCTGAATTATAGTCGCTGTGGTTTAGGTGATCAGGCCTTGAGTTGAGTTGGTGCATATCACTACCCGCCCACCAAACCGTGGAATATATCGCCTATTAAGGGTAAGATAAGAAGTAGGATTATAAGTGTACAGCTTCACATACCTTCAAGGTCTTTAAGTCCGTCAGTTAAAACGAGTTTTACAAAAAAAAAACATTTCTATTAATTACGGACAACTTTACACATAACCCCACATTTTCAATAGTTTTCGAGCCCAAATTCGGTTTTTTGAGGCCCGACTCGCACAGAATTACGCTAATTATATGAGACTAAATCTCTGAATAAAATCATTTACATGGAGCTTGTGGCAGTCCACAGTCTTATAAACAGAAAACTGGCGGGTTTTTTTTGCTATTTGTCATAACAAAGGAGAGTTCCTTGTCCGCACATTTGGTAAGAAGGGAGTCCCAAATGGGCTACCAAAACAAACACTAATCCACAAGGAACGCGATAAATTATTGAACTAAAAGTTGCAATTGATGCCATTCTAGAAGTATTTGTGAATTCATGCTCAACTTTAAATTTGCCTTAGGCCAAAATGGAAGCCCTTGGCTGCTAACCGATGAGTTGACTCAGTATCTAACCCCTATAATGCAGCCGCGATTTTTCCTTGACGAGGTGACAACCAGTTAACATGTCAGAAGGAAGACAGTGACAACAGTTGCGCTAAATAAGGTGAACACACCTGAAGCCTACTAGGCACAACCAAGTGCTCCTGCAAGAGTGGAAAAATTGTCGAAGACAGTCCGCTCACGCTACTAGAAGGGCAAGATTCCCGAGATGACTTTGAGATGCAAGGCGATCGGACGTAGATAAGGTTTTTCGTGGGGGAATTACGAACAATTGCTCTGAGCGGCTCACCAGTAACTGATTTGAATCCCGGGAAATCGTTAGGTAGGATTGCGAAGTAATACGAGTCGTCGACACTAGAACAAACAATAAAATCGACTCAGTATGAATTTGGAAAAAAAACAACATTTCCAATCGGAAAATCTCTCTAGATAATCTAACACAATATTGGTTTAGAAGTGTTTTGGGGAAGTGGAAAGTATTAGACTGATTTCGAGATATTACGAGCTTCGAGCCATAGACGACTGCACACTGTCTCATGCAAAGGGCTGCAGTAGGGCAGTAGTAGTTATGATTTCTAGTCAGCGTGTCTATTACCCAAGTATGACTGCCGAACTTCCCCTCAATTACACAGCAACGGGACGACAGGTAATGCTGTTGAGAAGTTATTTTGGTGCAACGATGGGTCAGCCGCGAGTCACGGTCTACTAGTACGAATCGGGTCTTTCTGTGAAACAATAAGTACGGATTGAAGTTTAAAAACGAGTAACACATGCTAAACAACACATAGCTAACAAATATGGCTTGAATTACTCTTGCTTTTTATTCGATGAATTGTGGCCATCGAATAGTCCAGGCAGCGGTAATTTGCTATCCAAGTCGGTGGACACGCCCAATGAAAAGTACTCGAAGATGTCAAAGGCGGGACGACTAATGTGGAATTTGTAATCAACGCGAACTGGGAGGTTGGCGGAATCGCTAGTTTCGCCACCCATGTGATGGGAGTGCTGGGAATCCAAGTTGCGTTGAGCATCAGCAGCTTGGGAGTACAGATACTGCTTCAAACTCTCGGCGTCCTCAATAGAAAGGCGCGGGTCCAAAATAATGACACCAACCTGAGGAAGAAGTCAGTAATGTGATGTCAAAACAATGACTAAGCCCCCCTAGCTCGATATCAAAAAAGATCTGATCATGCTGCTCACCAACGAGAGGAAGGTACGTGCTTTGAACCAAGAAAAAACGCTGATCAAGTATTACGGGTCTAAGGCTTTTAACGTTCCCATGGAAGTTCCGCAGAAGCCATGGGATTAATTTGGGACCAAATTTCGTTGGTTTTGCAATAACTATTGCAACAAGCAAACCCTTAATTATAACACGTCCTCGAAGAAATTTAAGCTCGAACCCCAATGACCCAGGTTGAAAGAATGTAAACTTCTGAGACAACAAAACACAGCCTCGGCACAGCTTTGGTTCCGATATTTAAGAATTCAGCATAAATTTGCAGCAACACTTGAACATCTTAAAGAACCAATGAAAAAAAAACAGCAGAAAGCATAATGAGCCGAAACCACTCTCTCGCTCGTTCTCTTCATTTTGAATTTTGTCACGCTGTACGAAAGTGATGTCAGATCAAGACCTCTCGCACACGGGATTTAGAAATACCTGTACCTGTACTAAGAACTTAAAAAAACTGATATTACACATGACAGCCTAACTTACATCAACTGCAACAGTGATAGGGCGCTTTAAAGTAGCCCGGATTTTTTCAGTTGGTATTGAATATTGTTCTGGGGACGTGGTGAGCCACCAAAGTGGCAAACCAATCACCAGAGCAACAAGAAGGAAGAAGAGCGATATGCAGTGAAACCATCGACGCTCCTCAAAAGTTGGCTGCATTCGTGCTAACTCCTCCTTCTCTATCACGTCCTTGGTCTTTACGTCCGGTAATTCATTTGTCCCATCCATGCCTATTTTAAAAAAGGTGTCTCGGTAACAGGCAGAGAGGTGATCTGTTGATTTGAAATGGAAAAAACAGCCACACCCAGACATTCGGGCGTTTAAGCCGAGAGCAGAGTTAGATACATGGGGCACTATGACGGCTCGAAAAATTAAGTGCTAGACTAATTATGCTGTTTACAGTTGCAAAGATGATGAAGAAAGCTCATTGAACAGCCTCACATACCCTTGTGGCTTCAAGAGCCTTAGGCGCACGAACCGATTCTATGGTTTCGGGTAGGCGATCGTTTGTGTAGAGTGAGAAAGGATGGGTAAAAATAAGACCAGGATATCTGCGAAGACCAATCGGCTTACGCAATGGTCCCACTTGGTGCCATTAAATGCCAAGCAATATCGACCTCAAGGACAAATCGCATGGCAAAGGGGCGCGGAGTAATTAACATGAATTGTGTCAATCACCAATGACAATCACGACAGTACGGCATGGTCAACAACTCAAGGATGAACAGACAGGCGAAAAAGCGAAAACAATATATACGTACAGTAAGAAATTGAATAGAGACTTTGTAAGTAGTAAAAAACAGAAGCCTAAACTAGTCGAAATTCTACCATTTTATAATGTAATTAAATATAAATTTAGAAAGTTCTACGTAGCTGGATGGTTTAAACTCAAGTAAAAGCAAAGCACTCTGGGAAAAAGGTAGAAATAGTAATCAAACCAAGCATAGGAAGTCAACTAAAATATTCATAAAATTAGCAGCATTGACTAACTGCAATAATTCGTCAGTGAAGTACTTAACGCGTACCCTCATATCTGCACAATCAGCGGAATTATTCTACTGGTTTCGAAACTACCAGGCACAGTCACGATCCCAATGGCCTAATTTTAAGAGCCTGACAATAAACCAATGCACGTATCTATAAAGAATTCTAGGGAAGAATAATACACCGACCTAAGTAAACTATTGAACGAATCAGTTACTGGGACTCGGATTCACCTTTATGGTTACTTTTAATTGAGCCTTGATAGGTTTCCAGAGTTACATCCAATTCCTTTGGTTCAGCGAGCACATGATGTTAGTTCGGATGGGTCATGAAGACTTGCTTAAATTTAAATATTAGGTAGACCTGAAATTTAACTTATACTAGGACAAGACCGTTTGATCTTTTTTAATTAGTGCACAAGCCTTGGCACCCAGAGCTGAAAGTCCAGTTTTTCTAACCACTCACTGTGTCACATTATACAACAAGTAATTCGACAAGACTTGTTCCAAGATCTTGTAGGAATCTAAAAAATTTACTGATCACACAGCAAAATAACCCGTAAAGTAAACCCTATTTATGCATAGTAAATAAAATGTATGATGAGTGTCTGGTTCCTAGGCTTTAGGAGAACCCAATCAGACCTCAAAATAATTCATCAGATGACTAAGGTATAGCTAAAAAACAAAGAAGGTGAACCTGTGTTTAAATATGTTTACTGTGATTGTTGATAGCACTAGTTGCAGCCATAAAGAATAAGAAAACTGTAATGACCCAATTCATTTGAATTAATACTAGAGTCATAGGTTGTCTGCCTTAGAGGTGAAATCCGATTAGGTAAAAAAGAAAAACAATTGCTAGACTCACTAGAAACCAGGAACTGTTACCCAGTTAAGTTTTTTGGAACAAACACAAACAAGCATTAATCAAAAAGAGTAGGCTTCAATACATTAGGTGTTTGATTTTTTGTACAATAACAGGACAAATTTAGTTGAGCCCAGTGTCGCTTAGAAGTCTGGAAAGAGCCTGATCTTCTTTGTTAGTCACGCTGGCAGCAGTGGAGCTAGCATCAACGGCGCGAGCCTTCTTACAGACACCTAAGTATGCGGCTGAAATAGGTGGTTGTACAGGGTTGAGGGGAGAATAGTCATCATCGAGTTCATAGCACGAGTCTGCGTCGTAACCGGAAAGGTCGCCACAAGCGACGAAAGGGAGGATAATGCGCTGCTCCGTGTTCAGCTGGAGAAAGAAGAAAAAAGGCATAGACGGTTAATATAAGTCAAACAAAAATAAAAGGATTTACAAACCTGGTCCAGCCCTTCGAGCCAACACATGAGGGACTCGACTGAATTTTCGTCGTTCCTTTTGCTGTCGCCTTCCTTGATAACAGTGCTAGTCAAAGACGCTGGAAGCAAAGTGTCCCCACGAAAATTTTGACAAACAACAAACGATTCAAGACTGGAATTTCTGCTTGAGCTGGGTTTTGCGAAAACCACATTCCCAGAGAATAGACAACGCAACTGAGCGCCTAGAAGGCCGGCCTCGCGGCCCCGGAAGACTTTAGCAACGAAGGTGCCCCCATTCTCGAGAATGCGTGCGCAGATAGTAAGGGCGGCGAGCACCAGATGAGACTGGACATACTCGTCCAAATCATGAAGTCCAGTAACTATATAATGGCAAAAAGAAATGAGAGTCCAAGCATGAAAACTAAGAACCTGCAAGTTTAATAGAAATATGCTTAGAATATGGGCAAAACAGTTTACAAAATTAACTGAGAACAGAGATGGGAAAATAAACATTTTCTTAGGCACAGTCCACATTCTGGCAAGCAAAATAAGTATTTTCCTTAAAAAATTAAGTTAAAAGAAAATATGAGGATACTAAGATTGTAACGAGAAAACTTTAGAAGAACGTCTGTTTTCGAAGTCTCTGAAATGTCTAGAAGTTTATGGAAATTACCGAAATGAAATATCCGAAAAATATCCGAGACATAAACATGTTACATGGCATAAGGGTCCTATTCTTCATCGTGAAGAATCAAACCTGCCCGCAGAAACACATTTATTTGTCTACAAGGACCTAAGGTCAAAGAACAACTTATACTATACAAAAGGCAAAATGTCAAGAGGGATCATTTCAATGATAATTATTAGGCCAAATAATGGCTATCCCAACCATTTTATCGGACAAACACAACTAGATTGGTTTATTATTGTCTATAAATAATAAGCCGGAAATGCCCAGAATCAATGCTTCAACTAGATAATTAAAAACTAACAAACGTGGTAATAATACGGGAAATAAGCGACAACATTGAGCGTAATTCGTATGAGGGCCAGTAGCTACTTTCGACGGCGACGGCACTCAATTAAGTCTTACCATCAGGTGCTCCATCACACACCACAAGCTGGGCTTTCTGTCCCTCAAACTGTTGAATAACACGGTCAGCAGTATCACGACTAGTGATGTCACCTTGAAGCTGAATAATTCCAGGAATGGGGGCCATAGCTTGCAAATCGACAGCAACAATTTTCACATTTTGGCGTTCTGATTCTGAAAGTGGTTCCCACAATCGCTTTGACAAAACCTGGGACCAGCTTCCAGGTGCTGCGCACAAATCTACAACACGTGTAACCGGGTTTCCCTCATCTGTAAAGCAAAAAGGACTGTATTTAGTTGGACCAAGAGTAACAATTCCAAATCGCCCATAAAGCAGAATGCGGTTGATAAAGTAAACAACTTCAAGTAGAACAGGGACCTACGATCTTTAGACAGAATGTCAAATTCTTTGTCTATTTGCAGCAATTTATATGCACTTCTAGCTCTCCAACCCTCTTCTTTTGCTAGACGATAAAAAATGTCACGTTTATCGCGGGAGGATTTCCCCATTGTAGTGACAAAAAACCTGAGGGCTGCGAAGCCTAATTAATTTGTTAAGGGCAGATCGCAAACAAATTATTTAAACACCAATGACCCATGCACTAATATTAACAGAATAGTTTGTACCTCCTGAATATTTTTCCTATTTTTAGTCCATAATTTGCGGCGAACTTCTGATAAGGCCCTAACTTGACCAGGACGGCTAATATAAGAGCAGGCTTATGAGGATTAAGGTATAACAATATAATTTACTATGTGTCACGACGCCACCTACCATGCCATTGAACAACTCTCATGCCTGGTAAACTTTTACTATATTCTTACTCCTTAAGACCTACCCAGTAATTAGAATTTGGATTCCTACGTTTCGTCCGGAACACATCGACGAGTTGGCTCTCCCCATTTCTAATTACCTTGTACTGTTTACCGAAAAAATCCTTTTGGAAGTTCAAGTCTTTATCTGCGTTATGTTCTGTGCGTCTGCTGCAATCTTGTCTCTTTTACAGCACATAAATAGTCTATCTCTCTTCTTAGATCCCACTCCTGCTCGTTCATTACATTTTGGTGGCAGCGGTTACCCTCTGGTGTTCTTTCTCTGCATCGGAGTCTAGCTCACTACCCTCGCAACATTCAACCTGCACTTACACACTGTTTTTCCTTCAGCATCACATCGCTCCTAACTTTATCCTCTCCTGAGACTTTCCAAAATACAGGCCATGGCCATGCCCCCCGGCACACCGGACTGTTCCCAATATGGTCGACTGGAAGGACGAATTCGGACACCAAGACTGTCAACATAATGACTGCGGTTTCTCCTTTGTAGCCAGCATCTTTTTGTTTAAAAATCTTCGCGTCCCTCAAGTTTTCAGTCCATTGCACCCAACAAAGCACTAAAGGCAGTGCTTTTCTATACAGGGAGGCAGTGTAACACGCGCCATTCGACTTACACACGCCGATCTGGCCTGTTCTTTGTCCTCCTCTTCCCTCCCGCTTTCTCGACTTCCTCAAGGCACGCCCGTGAGTCTGATGTCAATGCTGACCCAACTTGCGGTCATCCCTTTCCCAGCTCTAAGTCTCCCTAAGCTCTAGCCGTCTTAATTTGAATGCGGTAGTATGAAATACATCCGGTTCTTCCATTTATCCTTTTATTGTGTGCCTGGTAGCTGACCATGATGGTGTGGCTATCTAAGAGAGACGGGCTAACAGTCATTTACCTATTTAGGTCCCCTCTTGCTGCGCATTACATATGTACCCAATTAAAAATGAAGACAAATCAATTTTTGCATGAATAAATAATGATGATCGTCAGTAGATATTTGCCTGTAGTGTTCCTTTTATTACTTCGAGTTCTTACCTAATTTTTTTTCTGTAATATATCATTGTATCGTTGGAAAATAGCACTAAACAACTAAATTAATTAATGAATGCAAATTATGCACTACATTAAGAAGGTTCAGTTTACGTCAAAGACAACCAGCACAAAACTATTGCAGATACCAATTCAACCAAGTGGCAGAAGATGTAACTTCATAGTTTTTTAACCGAATATGGGTACTGAATAATTTTATTGCTTCGTGAATCAAAAATATTAATTCCTATTTTGCAAATAATTAGCTAAGTAAGTTAAATCGGTTTATTTTAAACCGATCAAAATACATCTAAATTAATTTTCGTTTATCTATTGTTCAGCAATTTCTCCACTGCTTCTGGAAGCTGTGAAAGAATTTAAAAATGCATTTCAATGTTTTTAAAAGATGAAAAATGTGTCTGCGAAAATCAATTGTAGCGCCTAATGATTGTGCAATTAGGTGCCGCTTTATTAATGATCTATATGAGCTGCCTTAATCGTTGTTAAGTAAAACTGACGCACTTTCCAAATATTGCATTAGGAGTTACATATTAGATTGTATTTTGTAAAAAAAAAATACAAATGTCCTAGGTGTCAGTTCTTGGGGATGTCGCATTGTACACTTCGATGAATACTTTTAAGTGGTCGATAAAAGTGCTGAGTTTGACTAAATTTAAATAAGAGCTGGCGTGTGCCAAAAATTTTGACATTTTGACGGAAATTAAAATAACTTAGTTATACTCCGAATTATGAATTGTCAAAATATCAATTGTTTAAAACTACAAATAGTAAATTGAATTGAATCAGAATTGCATTTTTTTGAATAATTCCTTAGTCGTGTCTTTAGAATATTAGACTACTTTCTTTAAAGAAGAAATTATCCGCTGGACTTAAAGGCGTTGGTATACAAAGAATCTTTTCAATTTTTTTTTAAATTTAATTCGAATGTATATAAGTAAAATATTTTCCATAGCTTTTTATGCCTAAAATAACATTTATTAGGAAATATTTTCCCAAAACTTGGCTAAAAGCTTTGTAAAAATATAATGCTCCATCGTCAAGGTTTTCAAAATTCATGCCTGTTTTTATGCAGAATTTTTTGAATATTTTATATTGATTTTACGTAAAATACGTTCGAGAAGAACGCAGTATTGAACTATTTAATTGGAAATATACTGGATACCTCTCTCTATCTTGAATTGAATGAACAATTGAATAAAATTGATTTTTTGCAACATTATATAAAGGAAGCTTTAACAATTATGACTCTCGAATACAGGTGCATTAATGAATTCGCGTATACCTAAGTTAACCACTTGTCAGTGATCAAATGATAATACGTCTTTTTTGACAAAAGTGTTTGATATTAATCAGTAACTTTAGAACAATACCTCCTTACCGCATTTTATTATTTATTTTTGCAAGAGGAAGATAAAATTGGGATATTAAAATGTATTTAACTGGCATTAAATCAATCATCATCGAAAACTACTTGAACATTTATCTTGGCTGCTTTAAGATATTTACTGTGCTTAGGATCAATCAGGAGATCGAATACCACTGACAATCATTGTTTTTCAAGAAAATTTACTTTTGATGGGGTGACTAACTCTTTGATAACATTACTGCTCAAAGTCAAATTTGACTGTGTACTGTGTTACATGGACTAACATGTACAACATTTACATTAATTCCACTGTGTAAAAAGGCCAATGTGCTTTGTTCCTATTCATAATGGAATTGCGAATACATAATAGCAAATAGAAAATCCGTATGGCCATGTGTAAAAGCAGCAGCGATTTAGTGCGCACAAAGACCACTTAGTGATAGTTTCAAAAAAGGTTGAAAATACATCATAACGCAGTTTTTCGAATGTGCGGAAGGTTTTCACTTTTGTTATTATGATATCGCTAAAAGTAATTATAATTGGATTTTAATTTTGCTGACTTGAAATTGTTACAGATAAGCAATCAAACTGACAAATAAAGAATTGTACTTCTTTTTAGTCTTTTTGACGCCATTATATCAAGTTGCGTTCATTTGAAAAAATGAAGCAGTGTAAAGAAATTGCCTTTCCTTTTAAGGAGTGGCTAATGGATCATTTTTGCACAAAAAACTTTTTTTAAATATCCCATTGACTAGGAAAGGGAAAGATTCAAAGATCAAAATCAACACTACGCTGCGACATAAACCGTTCAAGGCTACATCGACTCAAATCTGCACTTAGTAAACGGGATCATTGTTGACATATTTAATGACAACAGCTCCGTTATTAATCAGGATGTTCATCTAAAAACCGCAAATAAGAGATCTATATACCTCGACAACGCATTAGTGCATTCAATTTGTTTATTTTCATTAGTGTCAAACTCGGACGCTGCTCGTCCTGTAAGCTAATTTTTAGCAACCCTCAGAAGGAATCAAATATGAAAAACGGAATGAAACAAGGATAACATGAAAATTATACGGGCATGTCTTAAAAGTTAAAACAGTTCAACTGCAGTTACGGTGATGTGTTTGTTTGCCATACAATAGACACATTTAGATAAACAAATCACCTCGCAATAACCGCACGTCAAGAAAATGGCTATCCAACGGTTGAGTTGGAACCCAAGTTTAGGATCAGCACATTTGGTAAAAGTACTAAAATGTAAGAATAAAGAGCCGGGAATTTTTTTAGGTTCGACATAAATTAGGCATCTTGGAAGTCAGATGAATATTTTAACCATCCAACTGGTCATTTTGTCGTTAAATGATTTAGTCACATAATTATTTTGGAGTAAGCAAATGTAATTGAAAATAAAGAATACTTGGTGAATCTAGAACCATTTTGATAACATTAGTTGTAAAGACTTTTGCTATATTCCACTAAGTTATTAAAGCTAACAGTACAATATTTGTTCGCTTAAGTGACTTGCTTAGCGGTAATGGTGTTTTTAATGTCGAGCTTGTTCTCTACAGATCAGCCAACTTGACCAAAGAACACAAATAAGCATGACAAATTTTAAAGAGCTTTACAATGCTAAAACGCGCGCATATTTGCATTGCTCATCAGACATCAAATTTTACTTGCTTTTGCCATAATTTAGAAAAACATTAATCATTCTGTAATTTTGACCATGCACCTACTTTTCGGGTTCATTTGCAATCAAACGATTGTTTAATTTGGATATTTTTAGTGAATAAATGCACCTAGTTAAAATAAACATATAAACTGGGTCAAAAGCAATAAGTTTTTAGATGTTTAGTTATGTTGTTTCATCTCGTGATTAAATAAACAGTGATCGACCTTGTCGCAAGACCCGAAGTTGTGTGTCCAAAGGTTGTTGTCCTAGCCGTTTTTTGTTCTTCATAATAAGCCGCTGACCACTGTAATCGTAAATTAAGGTCTGCTGCCTGGGTTAATGTGAGGCATATCACCTTTGATCACCTTTTCTATTTTTTGTTTTCTTTACAACTTTCAGTGTTAGGTTTTTAGGGAATAATTGGATTGTCTATTTGATCACCCTTTTGCTTCGCATCTCTCTCAACCAATTTTATCTTTCTGGTCATTTATGAGTGTCGCATAAGTTATTTATTACAATATATTTATTATGCGCAATGCAAATTCAACCTAGCCCATGCGCTTACTTCCGCAATCGTTTCACTCCTAAAATGCAGATTCTTCGTATTTACTTTGTGGCTGAGATCCCATCCAATATCTCTTAAGTTCAGTTGTTGTTATCTCTGAATCTCTGCTGCAGCAGCCTCATTTACTGCCCTAGCGACAGCTTTCTGCGCTCAGTGCCCATTTTCCGATTCGCTTGGAATTTACCATATCACTGAAATTGTTTATATCTCTTCCGTTCTTCGTATGTTTTGCGTACTTTAGTAGCTAGTGTATTTGTAAGGCTGCTGCCTTTGCGCTAGAAATGAATTAGAGGTGCACTTTGCTTTCTTCATATTCTGCTCCTGTTTCGCTTTGGACACTCTCGCGACCACTGTACTTGTCTCACACATGTTTATTGTGCCAACATTTTTTTTGCTTTCTGCAATGAATTAAGCCTAGTTTAAACCACGAATTCTATAAATTTCTCGTCTACTTCGTGACATCCCGTTGCATCGTGGTACTGTCAAACCTGTGATGTTATAGATTCTCTTAGTAAAGGGAAACAAACAAAATGTGTTTGGATCGTTCTCTGTTTACACGACATGAAGCTTCTCATAAGTAAAACTGTTAGGTATTGTATGCAATAGCTTGCCATGCGCCCAATTGGACATTTCGAGCGTTGTTTTTTTTTGGTTGGAACTAATTTAATGAATGCACTGAAACTGTTTTGGTTAGCGCCACCACCAAAAGCACTTTGTACCACAACGTTGCGTTTATGTTCCTGTATTATAATAATTGATGCCCATAACTTCTGGGCCTTTGTGCCACGCCGCATGGTTTATTTTTGATGAGCTTTAGGATCGTGATTATCGTCTTAAGATTTTCATGGAGCTTTGATTTTTTTAAATTCATACGTCATAAATTGGAAACAATAGTCGCTAGGTTACCTACGGTTTATCTCAGTAACTTTACCAAATGTTAGGTATATGTTTTCTGACAGCAACGTCATTTGGTCTGACCCTCAATCACGACCAACTACTATCAGTGCTATTACTGTTAACATCCGTAAACGAATGATCTTAAATGTAGATTTGCCATGATCTCACTTAGCTTGCCTTTGACTTCCAATTACATTGGATTTCTTAAAGGTTAAAACTTGTTTGCTGTAGTTATAGTTTAGACGCTAGTCCTTGTTTAAAAATATGTTGGAGTTTAATCAACAGGTTTCAGGTTTATTCAAACAGCAATATTTGTTTTAGAAGCCATGGGTGATACAGAAAGAGTTGTTCTTGTGACGGGGGGTTCAGGTTTAGTGGGACAGGGAATAAGGTTGGCCTTGGAGAAGTACGGTCTGAGGGAGCCCAATGAACGTTGGATTTTCGCATCGTCGAAGGACTTGAATCTTTGCAGCGGTGCGGAGACATCTGCCTACTTTGAGCGAGTCAAGCCTACGCATGTCATTCATCTGGCAGCCAAAGTCGGTGGACTTTTTGCCAACATGAGCGACAACCTGGGCTTCTTCGTAAGTCGCCTTCCTATTTGTTAAGTACTTTTTAGATTGCAACAAACGTTGATGATACGTGCCATTGTTGATGGAATAATTCTTTGCCTTTAGACGCTGATGCCTTCTGTAAAGGTTTAATTATTCTGTTACTAAGAGACAGCTATCGGTACATTTGATCATAATCCATTCCCTGATTGTCATTTCCCTTTACCAACAAGTGCCAATAGCTCAATTTTCTGTCTGCGTTACGTTACAGCTGCGATAAAAGCAGGTGCGCTGGTTTTCTTGAACGGTCCAGTTTGGTCAGGTGCGTAACCTCCAAAATGAGCGCGAAGTAAAAAGGCCACTATGCGTCAGCCTCCCGTAAACTAGACGTTGACACGTAACGTTAAGCCACTTGGTATGATAAATCTGGTGTACGACCTTTTTATTTGTTTTTTTTTTATTTAATTTATTTCATAATTTCTCTATTGAATGCTGCTGCTTGTTTTTTTTTAAGCGTACCAACATGATGATAAATGATAACCTGTTGGAGTCTTGTGCGAAGTTCGGCGTTAAAAAGACTGTTTCCTGCCTATCGACCTGCGTATTTCCCGACAAGACAACTTATCCCATTGATGAAACCATGCTGCACAATGGGCCACCACACTCTTCAAATTACGGATACGCCTATGCTAAACGCATGGTCGATGTGTTGAATCAGTAAGTTGTCCTACTAATCGCAGTATTTCGCCATTCCCCTCGCTCCCCTGCCTGTCTCACAAGCTTTTCAACTCTACTCCTGTTCTTGGCCTTTTGGATTTCTTTCTGCTCTGACCTCTCTCCGAGTATCAGATGTCCCAATGAAGCTACTGTCACCATCCTTCCACTATTTCACTTCGGTTTATGCGACGCTGCCAAAAAGAGGTGCCCGCCGTTTTCAGGTGATTAGCTATAAGGAAGAACCAGTTTTTTGATACGATAAAAATATGGTGAGACCGAATTCCTGTATAAATAGAGTACCATTAATTGGACCGATTGATCTACCTCTTTGTTGTTGTCATAGGTGCTCATAAAGTTAAGATGATTTGACGTTTTCTTCGTCCTAAGGGTTACAATATCACGGAACGGTAACCCAAATATATGCATGTTTGTGTGTGTGGTCCTGCAGTGTTGAATACTCGTATGAACCAGTAGCACACAACTGAAGTCCGTGATCTAGATCAGAGACTACGGCTGAGGTGATCAACCAGCAGTTTTGCGCCTTTAGGTTAATTTGCAGTGGTTTGAGAAGAAACCTATGGGCCAGTTAAAGTGGTCTACCATCTACTATGAGGTAAAATAAGCCTAGCCAGTGTGAAATACTGAACCGCTTACTGACACGACGTAGCTACTTATTAAGCGTTAGTAGGTAATTCTCCCACAACCTCCGGCAGATCGTTAAGCCCCCTCCTTGCCCCTTCCCCTTCTCGAATCCTCCTAATCTTCCCTCCCTTCCCTGTTTTACTTTTTTCCTATTTTCTGTTTCCATAGCTGGTTATATCACCTACGAGCTTGTCTTGGTCACGTTAGATGCATTTTAGAAACACTGACGCCTGTTGTTGCGTCAACAGCGATGCGATATAAAAAAGCATGTGTGTCCTGGATTGGTTGGCAGTTTTTTGCAGCAAAACACAGTACAACTTGTCGACTTAAATTCTATTTGTGAAATTTCACCTCTTTTATCTGAGACACCCTTTTGGCAACGCAGGCACTGACTGGCGAGGAACACACCCGTGACTCCATCGTAGACCCGCATTAGGTAGTGCAGAATTGCTGTGGCGCGATACAGCCCGGGGTACCCAAAGGAGAAATGAGACGGGAGGAGAGTGTGAGAGACGCAACCGTGGCTTAGATATCTCAACCAAGTTGCCGTCGTGTGCGCACATGTGTTCCAAGTCGTGCATGACTATGCTGTTGGCGACCTAACATAGGCTTGGTGAACTATTAAAAGTACAAATGACTGAACGCCCAGCCGTGTGAAACGCGTGGCGGAGGGCCTGAATGCGCACGGGCGCATGTGCAAACGTTTTGACAGGGTTGACGGGCAGAATAGTGGGACGACGGAGTTGGTAGGCGTGAATCAACCCAATTCACTACACAATCGTGTTGTTCTCAGTGTCTAGGTGTCGTCCTTCGTGGTTTGCATTGTAAAACACTTAAATCTTTGGTTAGATAGCATGACATGTTACATAAAAAGACTTTCACTAGAATTATGGGGGTAATTTCTCATCAGGTTTACACCAAGAGTAAAAACTGCTGGATTTGACAGCCGGCACTGGTTATCTGTCACCTAATTTTAAAAAAATTCGGGATGAGTTATAGCTATAACCTTTAAAGGCCAATTACCACATTGATTAACTGGTTTGACGATTTTTTGTGTATCACATCGCTGTCAAAATAAACGTGCATCCAAGGCTATGTGGTTGACTCTTAATTATTATTAGTAACTACTACTAGCCTATGTTTACTGTTGTAGTGTAAGTGAACATAACAGTTACGTCTGGCTTGCTGCATTTTCTCTGAGTCCAGACAATAAGGCGACTCTTTTCTGTGTTGCGTCCAGCCACGTCAGCTCAAGTGTGTCGCCGGTCCATTCATCCCACTCCTTAGGCCCTCGTCGTGTTGACGCCACCGAAATTCATTTGCAGGCCATTTTCCTCACTCAGTTCCTGCTTTTCTTAATTAAACCGAATCAGCATTGATATTTGCATGACTGTTCCTCTCCGATGCCAGATTTTCAAATTCAAATGTTCTATTTGGTCGGTGTTTTGTGCACCCTATTGCCGTTCGGATTCTTTGCTAACACACATTCTATTTTTCAATTTTCTTGCTCTTTTTAGTGCCTACACGGATAAGTACGGGACAGTTTTCACGGCCGTCATCCCCACAAACGTGTTTGGGCCTTACGACAACTTTAATTTAGAAAGTGCTCATGTCATTCCCGCTCTCATGCACAAGGCCTACTTGGCTAGCAGTAAGTTGACGTGTTTTTTGCAGTAAATGGAAAGGGTCAATGACGCCTGACTTTTTATTGAGAATCGCTATGTTGAAGTTGCTTTGAGTTTTACTATAGAAAGGGACATTAATAATCTATGTTCTCGATGGATTTATTCATGGTTGTTAAAAACTATATCCACTTCCATAGGGGAAGCCTAAAAACTAACTACTTTGCCGCCCTTTAAGCCAAATTTTTATCAGCCACCAAAGCGGTGCAACTGTTAATAATTCGTCATTATTGGCCGACAACTTCGACGTGGTTGGCCTCAGGTACCACGAAAAATGGTTGTGTTATTGGTGTCAATGGAGGTTTCACAACATTGGGTTCACACCCTTTTCAAAAAACAGGTCAGCGATTGTACATTGGGAATCGTGTAGATTTCGCTATAGTTTTTACCGTCACTCTATTACTCTTCTCATTTGTTAAAGCTAAAAACCTTAATCGCATTCATCGAAACTTCGCATTCAACATAGTCCGTTACCGTCTACTTCTGTGCGAACAGGACACATTTTTATCACTACTTTGATTTCGCTAGGTACCTTACAGTGCCTGTGGTTTGACATTTAGTCCCGTTGCCTCGAGTCCACCATATCTCGTCATCCGAAACATTACATTTTACTGTTAATTCTCCTTCCAAGTACACTAGCTTGTTAACATAACGTAGACGCATCCCTGCCAGCGCCCATCAATTTCATCAATCTGTTGACGTTGTTTTAGTTTATGAGTTGGGTGAATTTCCACATTTTGTTTACCAACTGCAAGCCCCACGGATGCTTAATGTAAATATTTCTGTTTAGAGGCTGGCGAGCCACTGCTGGTGCTTGGCTCGGGCACTCCCCTCCGGCAGTTCATCTACTCCGTCGACCTTGGTCGCCTCATTGTCTGGGTTCTGCGAAACTACAGTAAACCAGACCCAATTATTCTCTCCGTGCCAGAGACTGACGAAGTCTCCATTAAAGATGCTGCCAGCGCCATTGTCGCTGCTATGGGCTGCAAGGGACTAAAGGTATGTGCATAAACCCAGAGAGTCATTTCGAGCATCCGAAATCACCGCATCTCAAAAACTTTCAGTACATGCAAATATTGTCCCCCCCCCCACACTCGGGCAAAATTGACACCTCGGGCTTATTTCATGGTGGTCTGGAGCTTTAACCTAAAGTCACACAAGACGTTTTATTTACCTAACTTAATCAGCTCCTCGCACCTACCAATCCAACCTTCAAGTTAAAAAAGAAAAAAACACGAAGTGATTTTAAAGCATTGCTAATTCCGTGATGCAAATAAATAGCACTAGTAATGTCTGGAACAGTCAGCTTTTGAACGCGCGGGTTTTATGTGTGTTTTTGGCATATATCGAAGCTTGCGCTTTTAAGGTTGTCTAGGCGTAGTGTATGGTTATTTACTGCCTAACTACTTTGATTTATGAATCGGAGCAATATCTTGAAGTGTCCAAACACGCGAACGGGGTTCCAAATAATCCGTGCAAACAAAGTTTCAATAAAGCGAAGAACAGTCTTTGTTAATGCTACCTTCCTCATCGAAAGTGCAGTTTATTCGCCCCATACGAAGACACCGTTTTTATGGTGGTTTTTCCTGTGCTACACAAGTTGGCCCAGCCCTATTGCCAGCAAGTAACATTCTTCTCAGACTCCTGTTGGACCGATGAATAGCAGCTACTAAAGCATATAATAACACGTTTCCTTAATGTTTATTTGTGACGTAAATTCATGGAGCTAACGTTCTGTGTAAGAAATACTACGGCGAACAATTTTACTGAGTGCTGGGTCAAAAACTGAGCTTCGAATATATAGGCACTTGTTGATCGTCGTAACAGATATTAGCTCTGAATGTTTTCATACAAAGAATACGGCAGTGGTGGTTGCATTGTGCTTAACAATGACAACGCGGCTTTATGATGGAATTTCGCATTTCTCAAGCTTCTTGGTTGCCAACGTGGCAGTGGATACCGCGCCTGTGATTCGTGAATCTGTTGATTACTAATCTTCGTCTCCTAGGTATTATGCAGGACCTAACTTGCGGGCACCACGCCCTAAACAAAGGATGTCGGCCGTCACGCGGGGCATTGGGTGTGTTGTGCCAGAGACATGCGCTGCGCAGGGCGACCGGCGCCTTTGCACCCATGCACGCTGCATTTAATAGGCTAATTTGCTTTTTGTTCCACAGCTTTAAACCGAGTCATCGAATCTTCCCTTCCTCCATTGACATTTGTCGTGGTGGAAACACGACACTTTTCTCTGCCGATAAGGCGTTCCAATTAACACCCTTAGTAGAGTTCTCGTCTGGGCCAGCTTCACACTAGTTTTATGCTACTGTAGGTGATAATGCAATGCAACGGACCGAGATTAAAGCCTACCACAATTCCTGTCTACTTAGTTTAAGGGGTGAGCTGCTGTCTGAAAAGGCGGTAGGTGTTATCTCCATTGTTCGGGTCGCGGGAGCTAATCCATGGTAATACGGAGTTTTCTGTGTATGAACGTATTTTCCTAAAAGTGCCTGGCCGCTTTTACAATACATTAAATTAAAATTGTGCATCCTTTTAATGAGGAAATTTGTATCACACTGGGTATTCGTCGATTACCAGACCTCATTACCTGTCTTCCCGGTTTAAACTTCAAACCGGTAACTTTCACGTGCCTGCACAGGGGGTTAGAGTATTTGTTATTTTCTTAAAGTAATACCAACTGGCTCAAATCGGCACAAAAGTGAGGTTTTACCGCTCTTTATATTTCCTGCAGAAATTCTGTGAAGCGTCTGGCTAAACCTTGTATTTTCTTATTCTGATCAATACTGTTAATAGAGATTTTTCAGGCCGTAGTCGTATGAAAATCGTATTTTGTCGATTTCAGCGGCACTTTTTAGTGGTTTGTCAAATTAACCCAAATTGTTCATTTCCTCATCAAGCTGGATCCCTCAAAAGCGGACGGTCAATTTAAGAAAACCGCGTCTTCCGCAAAACTATTGTCCCTCTACCCCGATTTCAAATTCACTCCTTTTCAAGAAGGTTCGTTACCCCAATGTCTACAATTTCTTTAATGCTGGACTAACTGCTCATGCCGTAATTAATCATTTGTGCTATGCACATTTTGGTTACTTCCCATGTTATTCACCAATTCACAGAGTAGTTGCGTGTGTTCGAACACGCCCATGTATGTTTGGTACCTGTTTGTAGCTCAAATTAGAGTCTTCAGTGTGTAAATAAACTTTACTTTTTATTTCAGCAATTGCGGACACTTGCGAATGGTTCAAAACAAATTTCAATACCTGCAGAAAGTGAAATTGCTTTGCTTCCCATTGTACTTTTCTGATAATGCATACTCGATTATGCTTAAGCCCAACATTCACTACTCTTAATTTTTTTTAAATATATTCTAAAAATTCTGCCGAAATTAATATGTCCTTTTAAATAATTTATGACTCTTCCCCATCTACATGCTGGTATGAGGTCCCATTACCGGCTCACTTATTCTTTTTTACGAAATTAGACTCGGTACAAGCCTTGAAGGTTGCAAATTTGTATTGTAGTTATCATTGAACTGATTCCTACCCTGATCCCTATTCAAATACAAATCCTTGCTAATCTGAACCAATTTCCTCTTGTTGAATTTTAAAGGTTTACCCTTTGGTACTATTAAACGCAGAGTTAGTCGCCCACCTGTCCTAATTCGGAAAGTTGGAGTGATTTTGTTAGGTCCTAAAGGGACACTGGAAAAAGAGATGGAATTTCGCCCATGGGGCGAATTCGCCTCATGCAGGGCACCAGGGCCATAATTTCTTATTTACACCTTGTTAACGGATGTATTCACCTGGTCTTTGCACACGGAGCAAAGCAGTTTCGCTTTTAACCATTTTGTATGTACCTAATGTTAATAATCTTTTGTAAATAAATAGTTGCTGTAGTAACCGCTTCAAAATAGCTTGTTGTCGGCTGCAGTACACTTGCGATAAGATACCCAACCAAGTGAAATGTTTAAAGCACCTTGTGAAGTCCGTCATTGGTAGGTTTGGCCAATGTTCTGAGCCGAAATCAGTTAATCAGCCGTTATTCTGCTGGAGGCTGAAAGGTGGTAGTGGTAATGCGAAATGAACTTTTTCCCCACCTAATCCCATCCTCTGAATGCCTCTCCTCCTCCGAATACGGGTCACTTCTGTTTCAGTGACCACTTAAAAGGAATGCATCAGCATCACAGCGATTCGCGTTATGAGCTTTTTCTTGCTCAGATAGGTCAGGCAAAACATTGTATTCTCGAATAGAGAAAGTAGTGCATTTAGCAAAAACCCATACTTCGAAATTACATGCACACTTCAGTCCTGATAAGTGTAATCAACACACAATTGCCGTCTGCATCAACCAAATCCGATGTTATCAACAGCTGACAAGACTCCACCATTTGTGTAGAGTTGTTCTCGGTGATGAAAACTATTTCAAGGTGAAATAATGCGCTGTTCGAGGAAAACTGGGACTGTCAATACATCTCTTATCTTTGTAGTTCCGGACCAACGTTGCTTCCGTTTCTTGATAATGAGTGCAACCATAAAACTTTCGAAGTTGAGATGCAGATGGTCTTTCACGGTGAAACCTGATGACTTCCTCTAAGAATCCAGAATACTCGGGTCTTATTTCCACGTGAATTGTGTTCTCTAGTGACTTGGGAACAGAATAACAAGTGCCACGAAAGTTCCTTTGCATGAGACCAAGTTCAAACTATGTGGTGAATACTTGTGGTCCCGATTCAATTCGTTGACTTCACTTTCATGTGGTTAAAAATATGTACGCTGTAAAATATCAGGATGATATACTGAAAATCGTCTCCAATTTGCTTGACGAAGTTTCAAGGAGTGTATTTAGAAACATTCAAACCCAATTTGAACCAAAATTTGATTCCATTATTAGCCAAAACATTTTAGCATGCCTTCGTTTTTGTAATCTTTAATTTCAAAATTTGGGGCAAACCCAAGCACGCGCGATATAGTCACTTGAGATAGCTCTGATTTCAGGATCCGAATATACGCAGAAGGCAATGCATTCTTGTGAGGTCTGAATTTTCTCCAAAATTGTTCGAATCAATAACTCGATTATAAAAACTGGTCAAATATGGTTCTGCACAGCTTTATATTACCCTACTTTTCTCTGTGCTATGTATTACCAAAGTTAGCCATGCTACACCCTGGTTGGCCGTTAACATTTTATCACAATGAACACCTAAACAGTCAATTTATATTTCGGATACGCTGCTTGCTCACCAGAGCGTACTTTCTCCAGTCACAAGTGTCTGCTGGCAGATATGTCCATTAGTCCAGCTATTATACTTGACTCTTCCAACTCAGTGGTGCCTTTGTGGGCTTTTGAACCAACTTTGAGATGACGTCCATAGGCTGGCCACATTTGGACAGGTCGTACGTGGTTTGGTATTGAGAATTGTCAAATTTTCAGTGCATGTTTTTTCTTCACAAATTGTACAAGTGGTTAGAAGCCATGCTGATTTGAAGCTGGAGCCAAATTATGACGTAAAAATTACAGTTTCTGCTATAAGTTAATTTTAGGCAATTGTAATGGATGGTTAATGATAAATACTTTTCCTTTCCCATGGTAGGCAATCTAAGTCTTTGGTCGCTGACATTTCGTACAAACACTGAAACGCACACAGTATTATTTAATGGCTCAAATAGTGTAAGTGCAGGAAAAACGGGTTAGTAGCATCACTAATCCATGATCCCCGTTGCATCAAGTCAATAAATAAAGTAACGTTAATTTTAAGGTCCCATCGATTGATTTGAGTTTAATTCAACTAAAGGCGATTCACTTTAAGGAAACATGCCTGACAAGGTCGACTACGTGAGCTTTTCTAATTCCTCAAGGCTTAATTGCCCATCTTTGTTTACGTCGAGGCGGTCGAAAAATTCTTTGAGTGCGATCGTCGACAGTTTTTGTCGACTTTTCTTCTCCATAGAGATTTTAAACTCCTCGAAGCTCACCATCCCCGAATTATCCAAATCCATGGCTTTGAAGGTTTCCAATGCAACTTCCTTGGCTGAAGGTCTGCAATTTAAAAAACAACAGTTTTGGAGAACTTAGTGAGCACCATAAACAAAGAAGAATATTTTGTACTAGTCTAGGTTGTTTGAACACATTTGCTCCATTTCACTCTCGATTCATTACCAGCAGAGCACCGAAACTTTCTTCATAATTTACTTCACTTTGAGGACTTGTCTCGTTACAAACATTCCATAAAGAAGTCAGACTTTTAGCAAAGCTACTTCCACATGCGTGTTGCCAAATCACGTGCCTGCTCGAATTGACTAGCTTGCCTCAGTGAGTCAACTGTTGATGAGCCTGAGGCAGCACAATTCACTGAAATCGCAAAATCACGCACATCTGCTGATTGCTATTAATGAATTTGCCATAAAAATGCTTTGAGTTATTTATGTTCGGTAAAGGATGATTGCGCGAAACGTTGCAAAAGAGATTTCTTGCACCTGTTACACAAATCTACAATAACTGTAAGCTATTTGACTTCAAGTAAGATTATCTGATGGAAAATCCTACCCAGGAACGGACGTGAACTCACTGTTCTAAATCATGCAGCATAGTGGTACCTCTGTTCTTGACTCGAATCTTAAAGTCAGTAAGGCGTGGGTTTTAAATCCAAATAGATTCGTAATGGAAACCACACTAATTTTTTTGTTTCAGAAGTTTTTTGTCTTGGAAACAGATGACGTGTCAAGTGGCATGCACATGAATGGAGCATTGGCTGTGCACTCTGACGTGTCAGCTCATGTGAGGCGATTTGTGTCTCGTATGCCACATCTCTGGATTAGTCATTCATTCTTTTTTCTCCGAACTCGCTCCAGTGCGCTTCACCCCACATGACTAATCGCACCTTTGGAGTTGACTCAAGAAGGTTACATTTACCTAATTTAAATATTCACGCGGCACTTGGTAGCGTAAAATATATAGGTATTAGCAATGCATCGAAACCATCGGATACTGTATTCTATACACTGTCCATCCACATGAGTTTTTATGGTTTCGTTCAGTATTTACCAAGTTAGGCAATTTAAGCTATAAAACTTCAAACGAAAGTAAAACGATAAGGTGCATATTAAGAAGACGTAGGACAGATAAACTCACGGCTTAACTGGATCTTTTGGTTTTGAAGATTTGGCAGAGATGTTCATTTCTGAATTTTCTCAAATTTGGCCAGGCTGTTCAAAGAAGACTTGTTTATTTGAGCAGAAAAAATGGAGGAGTATAAATGCCGGGAAAAGTTGGTTTTAGGTAACTCAACTATACCACCTTGTTTTTAGTCACAAAGGGGGCTAAATTCTATGTAAGGGCATATTATTTCACAGTCATTCGGTTTATTTCAGCTTCTGAAACATTGCTAAAGCAATATTTACAGCCTTTTGAGTTAATCTCCTAGACATACATGGTAGTCTGCTTGAGGATAATGTATCTAAACCGTACCAATCGCAGTTTCCAGCCACTCATGTTTACTTGGGCCGTTTTCATCGACAAAATCGCTAATTATCTGGTTTAAAAGTCAACACGCAGTTGCAGAGCTGAACATTGAACATTTCGCTTCTGAATTTTTGCTCGATAACAGACGTTGCATAATTACTAGAGGATATTAATGTCTTATTTACTTTCCTAAATTAAATAGCCTTACGTCTAAACCCCAGTCTTTTTGATGACCCTTAAATTGATTTAATCCCCAGGTGATCACTACGACTTATTTGACCCAAGGACGGAGTTAAATTTTTGATGGATTGGAAATGAAAGAGATTGCAGTTGCATGGGTACCGACCCACGCTTAAAACCGAAATGTCAGCTGTTTAATTACTTGTATTCCTCACTGTTGACACCTGCCGACTAATGTGTAGGCTTAGTCAAGTATCGTTAAATGATTTTGTACTAATTAACTGATAAACTAAGTGGCTTTTGGGAAACAGAATTATTTCACTGGTGACATATTGCTCTAATTATATTAGTTAACCAACTAACACCTCTAGTAATAAAAGTGCATCAAACTGGGACGAACTTATACTGACAGTGAAACGATGCTGCGCCAGTAAGACAGACCCAACTAGTCTAAGATATCAAAATATCTGAATTATCAGAATTTTTATTTCTTCATCTAAATAATGCCCTTGTAATGTCATACCTACTGGTATTTAACTTCATGATTTCAAAAGTGAAAACCATTACTTTATCTAAGCCAAAATAATTTCGCCATTATTTTAAGCGCCCAAGTATAATCCGCACGAAATTTGATTGGGTGTGCTTTTAGTTTGTACTGTAAAATTGGATCTAATCAAACAGAAAAATTGTACTCATGCAAGCTTAAGGGATCGTTATGTAAATCCACACTTACTAGGAGTTGAAGAATCAGGCAAGTTTAATTTGATGACTGCTTGGTGAATTCAAGCATTCCTGATTAAGTGAACTATACGGGCTTTCTGTTTGCCAATCAGTGAGCAGCAAATCACAAGTGCTTTCCACACACTGTGAATAGGTGACTGTTCTTGTGGGGCGAATTAACGGTGCAGGTGTGTTTACTGAACCTCATTTATTGACATTCTTAACAGTTTGTCAGTCACTGAAGCACTTTCTGTCAAAGCAACACCGGGACGTTAAATTTCCAACTTTATGAACAGGTGGAATTTGAAATAAAGCTAGGAAGCTGGTTCGAATATTATTTACTCACATTGACTGTCGCAGCACACCGCGAACCGAAAAAGAGTAAAAGAAGATTTGAGAGATGTAAACATCGGTCTGTTTTATTTGACCACAGATGTTGAAATATTCCAGATTTGAACATTTTAATGGTGCGGCGTGTTATTAGTTACTTACGCCCTCATCAGTCATTACATACGATAATTTACAGTCATTAAGTTGAGCATGCATTCCCGACGCTTCCGTAAAGATTTTGGCAATTTTAGCTAGTTAGTGAGTCTGTATATTTCAATAAAAGCGTTTTCATTCCTGGCAAATGACTTAGGCTTTGAATATTTGAAAAATCGAATTCTTAGCATCTTCATTTTGGCATCTCCGTAGCAATTAACGTAGACAAAACTACACCGAAGCACTTATTAAGCAATCTTCAGGCCTTAATACCAAGTTTCAGACAGTTCGTCCAAATCGTTTAAAGCATTGTCAACAACGAAATGAATGTCATTTAATGGATATTTTGCATGAATAATATTTAATTGATTAGCCACCCTGTATGTTCTTACATTCAGTGTATTAACGTCTAAGACTTGGCCCTGGTTTCGAAGAAAAGATCTAAGTCGATGCACTGCATATGTCGTAGCTTAGTAGTGAAATCCAGAAATTAGGAAAATTAGTTTGAATCTTTCGCTTCCCAGTCAACCACATATTTCGACAAGTTCGTTTTGCGTAAAGATGATCCTTTGTGTACATTGCAGTGGGCAAGTTCCTTCAGTGCATGGCGTGAGGAAACCTTTAAAACTAACTCAAATATTCTACTACTGAATAAGCCCTGCGATCATCAGATTTTGCATTAGTTACTAAAATGTCTTGTGCATCACAGTGTTCCAATCTGTACATAAGTCACGGATTCAATTTTCTGTCCAGGTAGTCCAGTTACAATTCAATTTTCCTCCTTTGCCACTTTTGTCGTCGCTTTGCGTTAGCCACCGCTCTGGTAGTGATGACAATAATAAACTATTTTCACATATTTTTCATCGAAAGTAAAAATTTACAAATAAATAAATAATGTGTTTTACGTCGCACCTGGAAGCTTTCTGCAATTTTTTCCCCATTAATTCGGCACATATCACTTTGTTCATAGTTTTGTAAATCCGACACAATTAATATCACATTTCGATTAACCTGGGCGTCGTATGTCGAACTTACCACAACTGACATCTGGCTACATATAATGAAAATTATAAAAACAATGGCACAAATATTAGGTCATCATTAATCGTCATTAAATTATTCCTTATGAGCACAGATTATTTTCTCTAAATTATTCAAAGTAACAATTATCTTCTAGCCTTGTCAACACATGTATTACCTTGCAGGCCATGGTTATGTAATTAGATGGTCCAGTTCATGATCGTAGGATGTCATAAAATTAAGGCACTATAGTTTATATCAATAATAATTTGGTGATTGGTGTAACAAAACCCATTATTAGTAGTAGTATTCCAAAGATAAAAAAAATTAATTATAATGAACGAGCTAAAGCAATCACTACACCAAGCCTAGCTATCAGTATTTCACTTTGAGCACTACAAAACCACGTATATGTACCATCAAATTTGCACAGGGTCTACATGAGTGCACAAAGTTTATGATTTTAGACATACATTACCACTTTTGTCGAACCGAATAATTGAAAACAATAGACAGTTCTTATTTAATTGAAAAGTTCAACAAGTCAAATAGGCATAATGCGTTGGCTCTGTACTTTTTTGCACTGATTATTAATTCCCCAGAAGGCCAAATCGCAATGCAAATTTAACAAATTCTAATTTTTAATTGAAGATTAAAATTAAAATTAGGGGGTCTAAAAAAGCAGGTTTATTTATATATTTATCATCTAAGCTAACGCTATTTAATAGCCTAAAACAAGTACAAACATTTATAACCATAATAGAAGTTAACAGTGTAGCAGGATTTCACCGAAGTGATAATAAAACTAGCTGCTTCACAATCAAAAGAAGTGTTTTTTTTTTACTTATTGGCTCTAATCAATTATCACACACTTCGGCTATGTGAAAATTAGAAAAATCCATTTATTAAAACATGAACAGTCTGCAAGAAATTTTTTGAAATGGTAAGAAAGCTTATATTTCGAGCGCTTAAATTTAATATTGCATCCTGTTGCTTTTGTGTACCTCAAAATTACTCTCAATTTTTCTTCTTTTGCATCCAACACCAAACGAAGGCTAATGTAAAAGTGGACTTCATTTACACCACCCATCGTTAAGTTTAATCCCAAATGCGGCATCAAAACAGAAGTGGCAACGCTACAGCAAATTTTTTTAACTGATTTTTTTCAAAAGTAATTTATTTAGGTTTTAACAAATGAATCTCTTAGTATTTTACCATTAAAATTATTTGTTTAACAGTTTACTGTTTCCACCGGCCATCTCAAATTGCCTTGAAATTTATCTATTGTGTTGTTATGTTGCATCTATTTATTAGTTGTTTTATGTGCAGATGTGGCATATTTTGTTGAAGTTTTGACTAACTTTATTTACGTAGGCTTATTTAATGTACAGAAACAACCTTAAGTTTTTTACTAAAACCAAAAACTTAGGTTTTGAACACATGCAAAATCTAGTTTCGCATACTAAAATCGATGGAAAAATTGAAATGATCGTTGGTGGCACTTTAAAACCCAGTTAATTTTTTTTGAATTTTTGGTATGTAATCTATTATTGTCGTCTGCTTACCCAGTCTGCTGTGACGTTATTATTCATCTTTCTCGTGATGACCAGCGAGTCCACCCGTACAAATGTTTCCATGTCTCATTTCGCGTGCTTTAAACAGATTTTCATTGGGTTAGAAGGTTTACTTTTGTCTAAGTTAATGGTTAGCTTTCAGAGTTTCCCTTTTCCCATAGTGCCCTCTAATACTGTAGGACATTCTTCCTTCCGATGAACGCAGTGGTCGTACTGTGTCACTTTTGTGAGCAGCATGGGCCGGCTGTCATTATGTGTACCCAACCCTTGCGTCAGATGGCCTTCCCATTAGTGTCTTCGCGAAAAAATTCTGTTTGTAAGCCGCACTCGTTTTCTGGCTGCGGAACTTTTCACGTCACTTCGACCTCGGCTTCTCACGAAGGAAATGTGTGGCCTGTTGAACAATTGTCACACAACCTCTACTGTAAGTGGTGTTCATGCTCTTGAAATCTACGCATCCATAATAGATCTTAAAATATTTAGTATAAGATGTTCTCGCTAGTATTGTTTCATGTGTTGATCTAATTACAACATGCCAACAAGTGCGCGAAACATGGACACATCATGTATTAAATGTATAAGCTGCCGTAAACACAACTATCTGTGGAAGAAAAATATACATTAAAATACTGAAAGCACATATAATGGGGCACGTAGCATGTGAATAATACTGTCAAGAGCTCACCCTCAGTCCATCTGATCATTTTACGTGAATCGAAATTCATGCTTAGAAGCTATATCGCTTTCTCAAATGACACTCGCCTTTAATCAATTCTACCAATATCAATAAATCCCAAATGTCTAACACCAAAAAATTCACTTCCAACTTAAAAAAAAACAAAAATGGGGGAAAAGCAAGAGATTTTATAAGATTGTTCAGGGAAAATAGGATTCGAAAGCTGCCAAGTTTCTGCTTTATGTAGTCTTGTTACCCTAGCTACTTTAATGTTTTATGGATTAATCTTTAACAATTGTGTTTAAGGTCAGGTAAATATAAGCTTCTAGTAATCAGACGTGTCTACACTTCTTGTAGGGAATAAAGTTTTTGACGACCCAAGAAGTTATTAAGGTTAGGAATTGGTCATTTTTTCTTAAGACAATTATAGTAAATGGTATTGCATCTCACTTTCAGAAGACGATAAGTGATTTGAATTAGATAAGCTACTCATTAAAATCTTGAAAGCTTCGCTTTTGCTTGCTTTAAGCAATCTGCTTGTACCTGAATCCAGACGTCGGCAATATTTCAATAGTATGGACAAAATAAAGACTTATTCGCAGCTCACTCATTTCGCTTTATGAATTGGGGCCTTGTAGTATGCACGCCCGTGAACAAGTTAGATCACTTGCCGCTTCTAAGTTTATTGTTATAATCGGAATTGTGACCTGTGATAAACTCATCATTCTTTCAACTGTGTCCAGCTTTGTTCCATTTCCACGTAAATCATTCTCAGCATGGTATTCTTTTGCCCGTAAGCATTGAAGTACCCTCATCGCGATAGCCAAAAATCGAATAAATGATGTGCTATTGTGAATGGTGTTTATATTTGTGTGGTATTAAGGTGTCAAAACCGACGGTGAATTTCATTAGTTTACACTAATCCTGCATAAAATGATATTTTAATTAGCAGACTTGGCAGATAGAATGCAAGTAATTTAACTTGTTTCTGTAGCGTAAAAGTGCTTCAAAAGTCTTTTTTATGAAGTTGAGAGAATTCGTTTGTATAGATATGGCATAATTAAATAGGATTCATCTAAACTGGAACGATTTTATTTGAAAAAAGAGAGGGGTTCATTGTGGAGAGTTAGAATACTAGATCTTTTGTTAGTAGAATGTTTTCTGAGTTTGATTCGCTTTTGATTACTCGCCATCCTTTGCCCCAATCATTCTATTTTTAAAGCGTATGCTTATGATCCTAATTTAATTCTCTTCATAAAGTACTCGAATTAATGATAAAATGATTTCTTCGTTAAAATTGCTGTCTTCTCGAGTATCCTTTGCCTTTACATGTATTTGAATGCTAAAAGCTTAGAAAAGGTGATAAATTTTTGAATTCATCGCAGACCACGCGTTCGTGGATAGCGTCTCTACCGAGCTGGAACCTAACCGGATAAGTTACTGTTTGCCCGTCTCTCTGAGAGAGTCACGCCACCAAGGTTCACTACCAGGCACGCGCTGTAAAACTTGTAGAAGGAACCTGACGTATTCCAGACAACCACATTCGAAGGCAGTGAGGCTAAAGCGTAGAGGAATAGGCGGAGGATTGGACGTAGTTAGGACCAGGGTTGTCCTCGTACCACGTTGATCGACTGGTGCGCGTTACACATGATTTCTGAGTAAATTTGAAACATTCAAATTTATAAGACTGAAATTCTGTGAGGTATTTTTTGGGATCTTCTTGGGGATTGAAATTGTTTTCCGCATTTTAAACGTACGTTTTCGTACATTCTTTTCGGCCTCAGCTCTACACGCATTTTTAAGTAAATTTAACGTCAATATTTTTTGGTCTTTTATTTGTGCTCTCGAGAACCGTGGCCAAGTTTGAGAGATTTGAAGTGATTTTCATAGTAATATTGATAATTGACGTCATATAAGGGCATGTTGTATTGTGGTTGTTCGTCTGCTCGTCATTCATTGGCCCCTCGATCAATCCTGGACACAATAGGATTGGATGCGCTAAAACAAATCTAAACATCCCCTTTCGATATGTTTGCTAAATGTCGGACTCCGATTTAATCGTTGTTGTTGTTGTTTAAAATATCTATGGGACAACGCTGTTCATGTGCTGGATGGAGCGAAAAACATAATGTTAGTGGCCTTTTGTAGGTTGGATAATGCAGATATTGAGGCATTTGAGCTTTGCAATTTGATGTCAGTATTCACACAGTATTGCTACTTATTCAGCTAATTTATGCCAAATGGCCGTATTTCTAGGACTTACGTGTTATTATTCCTATTATTCTTATTATCCAAATAGTACCTCTGGCGTGTTATTCAATCTACAATTGAACTAATTCCCTAAAAATTAAATGCATACATAGTTGCCCATGCTAATAAAACACTTCATCAGCTTTACGACTGAATTGGCCAGAGTACAATAAAAGGTTCAATCGTCAAAAGTTAGGAGAGTGTGTTGTCAAGTCGCATTGCGACGTCGAGTGCCTATTCCCTATTCCTATTCGGCGGCAAAGTGCTTATTCAAGTGGTGTTTACCTTTATTGTTTTAAAAACTCACATCTGGATTTCGCGGTAGTCTTGCTGCACGTAATCCGTACGCATGTTTATCATCCAAATATAATCATTAAAATGTAGGTTGCGTCCGGCATCATTCACAAATTACTAATAATAGTATTTATTCAAAGAAATCTTGTTTGGAATTCTTTGGCTGTCCTTTTTTACACTCTTCTCGTCTTGCTGTTGCCTTAATTTTGTACTTATGCTATTGATGTCGTGGAATGTATTGTGTTAGCGGGCTGTTCCACTCCACCTTTGGTTGTCTTACTTTATCCTTCATCGACCTTTGTTGTGCCCTAGGTCAGCAACTGTATCACAAACTCCTTTCCAGACGGATAAGTCAGTAGCCTTTTATCTCCTTGTTTTTGTCACACTGGCTGTTATTTGCTTGTTACTTTTGCTAATTGTGCTCTTTGAAACGCAATGTGGAGGTCGATGTATGTGGCAATTTTTGTAGATTTGGCCACAACCTCGCTTAATTTATCTTGTATGGTCGATTTGTTATACCTGTTTCTGTTAATCTCTTAGATCTTACTCATTCAATGATTAGTCCCTGATTAACAGTTTTTAGTAAATGTTGCCTTTATGCCCTCAGTCGTCTCAGTTTCCCTGTTCGGGTTTTGCCTGTGACATATTACCCATTTCCTTGCGCGTCTGCGTGTAGTCGAAAAGCACACACAGCTATAATGATGGTTGCAACCACTGCAATTCAACTCCTTTTTGACTCAACTGTGCATCCTTACAGAAAATCAGTTTTTTTTTCGATTCCACAACTGGTCACAGCGCAGCTATTAGCAAATCCTTATCTGGCTTTCGTGTGTAGAATATTGTAGTAGTTGCTCCCCTGGTGTTTAGTTATCGGCGCTGCTATATCTTTCCGTGTATTTGTACTCGCGTCACACTTGGTGCTTATGCTCATGCGTCCTTCATTTCGTCACATTTAGCCGATCTCATAACATCAACAGTTCCACCTCAGTCGACTGGTGCCGTTCAGGATTCTACGCCTTGGATGCAGATGAATGGCGCCTGTCGCGCCTGTTCCATCATAACACGAAATGAAATGGGCTTTGTGAGCCATGATTTCTCTGCCAAAACTGACTACGTCTCCACTCAGTTTCCCGGCGACAAGGATCTTTTCCAGGCCGTTCGCACCGCCTGTATGCGCAGTTTGTCGTGTGAAGTGCGCTCAGAAGCATTTCTGCTTTAGTTATTTAAGTAACGTTTTTAATACCATTTCTTTTTGACTAGACTGTTCCGGAACGCGAAGGGCCCGTATATTTTGGCGATGACTTAAATCTGCACGTGATTAGTTACAACTTCTTTATTAAGGACTCTATGGCTCGCGGCTTCCAGGTGAAGTACAGTTTTCTCCTTGCCTCATGGAATCAGGTTCTTTTAATGAACCTATGGCCATTTGCGGTAAGGAAGCCGATATTTGTGAAATTTGCTGTTTTTGTTCCATTTGCGTGTTCCATTTAATGTACTATTAAATAATATTTTCCCTATGTAAGAAATGGCCGCCATTTTTGGATATACTCACACTCTCCGGCAAAGTCACCTCCGAAATCTGTTTCGCATGATTAGTGTGGGTTTTGTGAGCCGGATGTGATTGCTTGTCTTCATTTGCTTATCAGTTAGAGTCTGCCTCCAATGTGGCAGCGGGGATATGGTGGTGTTTTTCTGCGCACTAGCCCTAACCAATAATGCTACTGACAAAATATTTAGTATTCTTTGTACAGACCCAAATAATATGTAAGATTGTTCTCAATGTTGGAGAAAGCCTGAATTTGCAGGAAACCGTTTAACCATTCAGGAGAGAATCTGGACTGTTTCATCCACTTCAATCATTTTAGGCATCCTTTTTTATATCATCTAAACGAATGTTTTGTCCTACTTTTTAAAATTGAGATGTCTACAGGAAACCCTTTCTCTCACACCTATAATGTCAAATACGAGATCGTGCAGACAAATGTGTACATGTGCTTGTGTGCATACTAGGTGAAAAGTTTTCGGACAATGGCAGCTCGTCTGCAAGAAGCGGCGAACCGTGTATATGAAGAGGAGACATCCTCGGGAGCCTCGTCAACTGCAGGTGGTGTCGGTGCGCGCTCGGCTACCCCCCCGGCGGGTAACAATCCGCTCCGTCTCTGCCGCACTCCTCCTCCACCCTCCTCCCTGTTGCACCACCACCACACCTCTACTACGCCCCCAAGTCGTGGTGCTCCACCCCTTTTAAGTAGCCAAGCCGTTGCTGCGGGCTCTGCTGTGTCTCTTGCCAACCAGTCCAGCACCTCTGGTGCCGCTCGGAAACTCAGAAGCGCTCGTGCCACCGAGTTCGATGTTCGGTCACTTGCTGACCTCACAAGGGACGATCAGGTTCGGTTTCTGTTTCCGTACTTAGCATTTGAAGATTCAGTTGCAGGCGATTGCGTATTAGACACCTCTTTGTTCTTATTCCTCTTATGCCACATTCTGTCCGAGTGAGCAAATGCATGTCCATTTGCTTTTGCCGATTTCTTTTCAATTAAGCGAGTACATTTTTGGATTACTAGTTAATGTTGTCTTAATTGCGGCAAAATGTTCCTTTTATACATCACCATGCCGTCATTATTTTTATACTCAAAAGAGATAATGAAGAACAGCTGATGTTTGACATTTGAAGTTATCTACAATCGACACCCGTTCACAATTTCGTGAAACACATGTCTGTTCGGCTGAGATTAGCTGGGAACCATGGCTAGTTGGTAACACGAAGGTGTGCTTCTGGGTGGTACGTTTCAAGTCATTTCGCGTCCGATGTAAACCCCCCCCCATGAGGTCTATTATGTCATTGCTAGTTTAGATTACTAATGTTGTTATCAATAGGTCACGTAATATCCACCCAAGCAGTATCCAGGCTCCCCATAGTGTTACAGTTGCTTTTTGCTTAACCCCGCCTAAGGTTTATTACCGGATCCACGCATGGTTCACCTGGCTACTCCGAGTTGCCGGTCGAAAC
Source organism: Mesocestoides corti (assembly GCA_900604375.1). Taxonomy (NCBI): domain Eukaryota; kingdom Metazoa; phylum Platyhelminthes; class Cestoda; order Cyclophyllidea; family Mesocestoididae; genus Mesocestoides; species Mesocestoides corti. The sequence goes on from UXSR01000164.1 coordinate 42,657, forward strand.
TGGACGCCTGTCAGTCTGAAGAGTGGATCGGTGGATGAGGACGAGGTCTTTGCGGAGGAGGAGAAGAACGGACTGCTGTTGGGTTCCGGTGGAGGGTCTGGGGACACAACGGTTGGCTCGCCCTCTCGTCTCCCCTCAAACACACCCCACCTGGCTGACCCGACCAACCTCATCCTCGGCTCCGAACTCGGATGGACCGATGGCACGTCGGAGATGGAAATGGCTGTGTGAGTTGTCCTGCCTATGCACCTGTACGGAAATTCATCAAACCGAAGATTTTGTTTGTGAAGCCTACGTTTCCCAACATCCAGATTAGTTCTTCACTTTTCTGCACGCGATTCATTAAGATTCTGAACGGGTCTCGACGACGCAAACAAAAACTTGGCCTCTTTCTGATAGTATTGTTTTTTCGTCGGACCGTGGTCTTATCCCAGCAGTTTTCTTACATCACTCGTTTGACCTGAAAATCAACCCAGTTGTTTTTGCTTACACCTTGCTATTGCATTTGCGTAAAATTTCCAAGGTTACTTTCTACGTTCAGATTTCTTGGAAGGGAAGGTCACTGACCTTACATTACTAGAACCACTTCTGCCCTCCTCAGGTCATGTTTTGATCGTGCAGATACTTAGCGTCAAAACCCATTTAGTACTCACGTTCAGCTGTCACGGAAATGGCTGCACCTGTAAGGTTCTCGCTTGGCTTTTCCTAGAAACTTGCGTGTTTCTGTTTTTCTTAAATAGCTCCGACATTATTGCACATGACTTACTAAATAGGACAGTTTAAGGTATTATGACAAGCTGTTGGGCCCTTTACTTCAATAGTCTGTTAGAACGTGTTGTTCTAGGCTGTAATAAACCCTTTTATTTGTGAATTTAAGGAAGCATGTCAAGGCAGTATTTGGCACCATTCTCGCCGGGGAACTTGTTTAACACTTCTGGTTTAACGATAAGTACTACGTTAGCGCCATGTCAGCGCAACATTATTGATATCATTCCGCTTCCTTTTTAAGTGTATAAGGAATCTTGAATGGCACTTTTTTGCTACGTCCATTTTCATGTTGCCTTTTCGATTTTTCCCTCCTGCTATTCAAAAACTGTAAAAGTCTGTGCTGTTTTGCTTTTCATTCTTTGACGGAATTAACCTATGAGCAATTGCTTTGTGTATTCGGACCTCCCGATCGGGCTGGGTGTACCGTCTATTTCGTTTACGGTAGAATTTCTTTTCACACCCACGTAAAGTTACGTGCTGCGTTTGAGACGCTTTCAGAGTGCGATTTCCCCGCGTTTTGTAGGCGTATCTGCCTTCTTTTGAAGAGGCCTTTCTCGAATCCACGTGTTAAATTCGCTACCCACAAAGAAGGGGGCCGGGGTCAAATTTAACCGATTGCATTGGCAATCGATGATAATGTGAGGGTTCTTTGTAGTCTGGGTTGGGCGTTTATGAAAGTCCTTTCACCATCATATCCGTAACCTTATTGCCGAGGTCAACGTCGGCCAGTAGGGTCACCGACGTGAGCTGACACCCTTTTTCTGTTTTTCACCGATTAACTACACACGTGTCTGTCAGTTTACTAACCACTGTTAGACACGTATCTGGTGTTTGTTTCACCAAACACTCTCTAAGCGGGTCTTCAGAATGCGCGTGCCGGAAGTTATGTGTGGTTGGCACCCGGCAGAGCTGCACTTTCAACAGTTTCGCTCTCGCTGTGTACTCGTGTCCATCAAAATGGTTGTGCTGGTAATGCTTTCCTTCTTTTCGCATGATGGTGTTTTTTTTAATTTTTACAGACAGGAGTATTTGTTTATAGTGACGTATCATCTTCCTCTTAATTTAATTGCTGTTTTGTTTTTCTTTAATTCGTCGTACCTGCCCTAGGCATGCACATTTCCTCTCACTTAACGGGAGGTATAATATCCTCCACGATCATCGTCAGATCAGCTGTTCTACTTCGAAATATAGTAGACATTAGCGCTCCATGCTCCACTTCGTGATGGTCATGTGTGTATGTTAAAGTAAGATACCTGTTTTTGCGCACATGCAACTCCGATGTTGTGGTATACATTGGCCACCCACCTTTGCATTTCTGAATCTACAACTGAAACATCTATTTTGGGGTCCAGTGATTGCTTTAGCTTCAACCTTAACTTGTTTTGCTGATTGTTATGTTTTGTTGTTGATTTAAATAATGTGCTTTTTTCAAATTTTATACGTTTTTTCCTTTCAATTGCAAGATTAAGTGGTTTATGGTCTCTTATATTTTTGTGTAGGTTGTATAAATTTGTAAAAAGTGGTAATTTTTCAGTATTTAACAAAAAACCCAAGCACATGCTCCTAAAAGTCTTGAAAAATTGCGTCCCCATTTTGGCCTCTGTCGTCTATAACTCACCATGGATAGTATGTGCGTAAACTAGCCTTAAAGAGTATCACATGTATTCGGTCAGTAGTTTTTCACGCACTATCGTGTCCGAAAGTGATTGTTTCTGACACTTTTGGCAATGTTGAAGGCAAATGAGACTGCTGTCTCACCTCTACAAGTGCATCGGAGAGGACCACTTTCACCGGCTAGTATACTACCTGGCCACTGGAAATCAAATTATTGTCCATCCACTGGAGAAACCCAAAGTGGCCTCTTTCACCGCGGCTGCTCTCGCTCGCCTTCTTCCTCGTGGATGCGTTCGACTTGTGAGTTAGTAGTATGTTTTGACCCTAGTGGTTTATTCCCCTGCGGTACTTGTTGCATTGCTTATCGGTTATGCAACCAATGTATTCTTTGACAATCAGATGCCTCTGTTTCCATCGCACTCCAGATCTATTTCAATACGCATATTATGGTGACATCTCGAAGTTACTGGGTTATTACAGCATCTTAACTCGTCTTAGCCGTATTGGAGCACTCGCATTTTGGATATTGCATGACTGCTCGGTGCTTTTACCGCCTCATGTTCAGTTTGAGTATTTTCGTACTTAGCGTCATTACTGTCTATTATCATTCACTCCGTTTTACAATCACCCTTTTTTGCTGTCCCCACTGACGCCAAAATTATGCATTCTGAAATTCATTGTATTTTTTTGCAACATTTTTCATGCTTGAAACTTTTGTTCTCTCGTAGCTTCATTCCTTTTTTTTCAAGGAACGTTTTCATTTCTCAAAACACTCTACTTGTTGTTCAGAACCTTTTCCCGAAACTATCCAAATTTGATGACACTATCCCGGATTTGCAACAAATTGGATTTGCCACAGATTTTATTTAACCACTCCCTTGAATGCTGTTTTTTATTTGCCCTTCGCGATTTGTTTTTCATATGACCTACTCCTTAAAATTGGTTTATATAGGTGGGAAAGCTCAGCACCCGATATTTTTACTTTGCCCTTTAGCTGGTTATTTTTACCAAGAAGCTTATATCGCAGCCACCCGAGCCATTTTGTAAATGAGGACCTGCATAGAACCTGTGGGGTTCCGTTCCACATGTTTTAGTCGTGCAACCACCCGTCGAATGCCCGTAGCGTTCCGTGACCATTTAATACTGCTTATTTTCTTGTTCTGTTTTTATAAGTACCTATTATTGGTCGTTTTTGCATCAATACTACTCAAAATGCCTTATCAATTTGACATCCAACAATTACATATGCGTTTGATGTCCAACGACTTTAGCCATTTCTATCTTGCCGTTTAAAATTATTGATTGTAGTGAGCAACCTTACCGGTTCATGATCAAATAGAAGTGAAGTCAATTTGGCTTGTATTCCAGCCTTTGCTTATTTTTGTCCCCCCACGACATCCTTAACTTCGACAGTGACATTCGTTAGACCACCTCCTACAAAGGCCGGCTGTATTGAAAGCCACCCGTCTGTCGCCAGTTGAATCTTGAAAGTATATTAGCACTTAAAAGCTGTCTGCGATATTAGCAACATTTGTGTTGGAATCTCGTAAAATTGAAGGTCTCATATTACAAATTCGTGACACCTAACCGAAAATATAACTTTCCATCTCAGCAGGTGCTGATTTTACGTGGACTGATTTTCCACCTTCAAAAAGTAAATTTCATGTGCCCAGGACATCACATTGTCAAAGTATTGAAAAAAAAGCCTCTACTCTTTAGCTATAACCCCCATAAAATCTAGACATTGAAGCCAGTCCTTCGTCTAGGCACTAAGGCCTTGTTATTTGATCCGGAGGTATGTGGTGTTATTTGCATTTAATTGCTTTTCACCGTGTTAATCTCATTGTTTAAGTCGGTTCAGCCGTGCCTGCAATATCTCTAAGTTAGCTTTTGGTTCCCATTTTTCGTAAATTCTCATTCTACTTAATTTTTCAATCCCTTTAGGTAATTGAGAGCTCGACATATGTGCCACCATCCGACTGTAATATCCTGTCTCTGTCTTCGGGTACCCTTTTATCTAAACTGGGACCTCCCGAAACCTCATACGTAATCGTCCAGGTGAGCCTCATGTCTCCGAACTCGACCAAAGAAGACATGGTTGTTGCAGGCCGAAATACGCCCTCACCCGTCAGAATATCAACTGATTCGGACACCAAGTTTGATCAGGTAAGATCCGCTCGACCGGACGGTCGATATAGGACGCTTTACATATCACGCAGCGCCATCCCGCAACATTGGCGAGTTATTTTCCTGTGAGCTTCGGTTCTACTGACCCGATGTTGAGTGCTTCCGCAGTAACTGAGCCTCGTTATCCAGTACAGTGTCTAAATACCTTGTAACCATCATTCCTATATTAATTATAGCTCAACTTTGCAGTAAGCTTTGGTCAGGCCCTTCAAGCACCGTCAGATAGCTGGGAGGCATCTTGGTCACGTAGTAGCAGTCTGTCTGGGAGCATTCCATCTTCCCCCTGGGGTCTCTCTCCCTCTTCCTCCGTGACGTCGACTACTCACACTTCTCCTACCCCACCCCAATGTAAACAACCTATCAATTCGACCTTTGCTGATCAAATAACGAATATTTTCCGGATGGTTGACCCACTGCAAACCTCTGTTGTTATTCTCCAGCCCTCTACAATGAGTCTTGCCGTGGCTGTTATTCGACAACGTTGGACAAGCTATGCTCGCACTCTTTACGCCTTCCAGAAGTGTTGTGTAAGTCGGTCGCATGTCCGTCTTGACCTCGTAGTAACACAATTTTTCTTTAACGTACGTAACACACCACTTTTACTAATAACAATCGCGGTACCACGGAACTTGTCTAACACTCAGACCAGGTATTATGCCACGAAGCTACTTTACGTGGATTACCCATGGTGTAATCCGATGCCAACTCAAGGTTGCCTGGCAAATTCGTGTCCAAAACCTATAAAATAAATCGTTCAGTAAGGATCAAATTCTCGTGCACGTTGATGGCGATTTTCTTGACTGTCTTTTATCCTTCTAGAAGGTCTCTTCCAATTTTGAGGAAGCAACACAAAAGTGCTTCCAATTCCTCTCTTCCGTCTATGGCACAACAGCGGACGATGAGGCGGTAGTGCAATTTTGGCAGAGGGCCTTGAGTAGACAAACCCGACTAGACATCTGCCATCCAGTTTCTCCCGCAACTTAGATAATTGTGATGCTGTTGACCAAACCGCTACATCAAACTTGAAGCATACCTCCCGCGAAATCGTGATCCTGCCATTTATTTAGCAATTTTGAAAGGGTATTTATGTTTATAGAAACAAACAAGCCTTCAAAGTACACATCTACAGCTGTTTTGCAGCATTACATCTCCGGCTGTGTACCTCGGGACTTTCACGAGATCCAGACAATGGGGAAATTTCGCACCTTGTGCAAATTGGCCGCTTGTACGAGTGTGCCCCACTGTTAACCTTGGGTGTCTTGCTGGTGGACTGTAGAGATAATTTGCAACCTCATGAAAGTACCCTGCAGACCTCAACCTTATTGTTAATGGTGGCCGTGGTAATAAGTGAGAAAAATAAATTATCGTCTGAGGTCACTGAACAGCACCGCCGCAACCGCCTTCGCCATTATCTTACTAGCATTCAATGGTGATACCGTTACACTGGTTCACAACTCGGTTAGCAGTAAGCCGGATTCCTTTACACGGAAGTGGATTACCACAAACTTGGTCTACAGAGATAAAAATTAGTGACGACCCAAATCCGTTCAAAAGTTGAAGCTTACCGCATCAAAAGTCACAGTTTAAGGTACTTTTTGAATTTAAGATTTGCCGCTCACTTCACTGGATAAGGCATGTACAATGGCCTATCAAGCACAATGTTTAGATTTCGACGGTAGTGCAACAAGGTATATGCGAAGGCAGTGCTATAAACTAGAATAAACGAGTTACTTTGAAAGAGTAAAAAAATATGTTGGGAATGCGATTTGAACCGTTATATATGTCCACAAATATAGGCAGCAATACAGTCCCAACAAACTTCAGACAAACAACGCGCAATAATAACACACTGTAACTGAAGCAAGTAAGCGGATGAGTAGGATGGATTAGCAAGAAAAGATAAGTGAGAAAAGTAACGCAGAGATGAGGAGGGCACGGAGACTCAGCTGCCACTCTTGAGACACATCGGCCGCACAAGGATCCCAAGCCAAAAGAGTTGAAAGTGCAATTCTTGTAAAGAAAATAGGCTGTACATGTAAAAAGCCAAGCTTTGGTCCAAAATTTGCAAAACATCTGAAGGTGATTTTAGAAGACAAGAGGGTTTGGGGGTAGATAAGAAGCACATTAGTACAGATATATAACAGCTCCCCCATTTACACCAGGCCACAGAAATGCAAAAAATGACTGCCAAGGGAATGCGTAAAATGAAAAGTGAATCACAGGTTTGAAAGCAGCCTGACTACGGTGGACCAAAACACTTTAAAGGGAAGACTGGGAAGGAAAGCGTGAACTTGAGTGTTCGAGAAGTTTGGATGGGCAGGACTTCTGCATCGGAAGGTGTAGAAAGACTAAGGTGGCTCCGTATACTATCAGAAGTGCGACGCTGACCGAAAACGGTCACCATTATAATCAGATCAGTTCGACGCCAGTAGACGGAAATTAGCTCACGCGAGCTGTTGGAGTATGAACAAAGCCCCAAAAAATTCATTAATTATTACAATGGGGCAGCCCAAGTAGAAAGGGTTGTAAAAAATTGGAAGAGCTCAGGTAGACAGACTTCAAAATAGACTTTGGATGGAACGCCGAAAACAGTGAGTTTTAGGAGTGGTGCTGAGGAAAATTCGGTAGAAATAAGACTTGAAAATGGTAAATGCTGTGATTGACGGCGGCAGGAGGCCGGGCCAGCGGTAAAAAATACGAAAAGGCACAGCTGGAGTACGATGTAGTTCCCGGCACAAATAAAACGTAAACCGGGTCTCCCATTCATTCTCCAGGGGGACGACATAGGGATGTGTGCGCGAATTGTAAAAGCTACAGAAAGCTCCGTGGACATGAAATGAGGCAAGGCAAGATGATGCCATTCGTTTGGCGTAGGCGAAAAGAGGGAATGTATGTCGTGGATATGGTTATGCACAGACGCCGGAATCGAGTACCAGGCCTGGCTGTGGGTTGAGCGAATTCAATAGAGAAAGTGGGTCGGCAGATGATTCAAACGGGAAGTCAATCAGGCAGTTCCCAGGCATTCACATGCAGACAAACGAATACCGACTTCATACACGGGCGAACAGTGGCATGCCGATGGGATGGCGTGGACTTAATGACCCAGGAATAAATCAAAAATCAAATCGCATGTTCTCGTTTCTGGGTCCAAACGTGAAGGCATCTTCCGTCCCATCTCCGGCTTGAGGATTGTTTCCGTCGGTTTCTCCAAGGTCGTCGAAGTTATCGTCAGTAGGTATGGTGTCATCAAGGCCCTAGAATAAGAACTACCTAATAATGCCAATTTAAGGGATCAAGTTGACTAGTAATGTGATGACTTACGGATCCGTAATACATTTCTAAGATGTTATACGCCGATTTGAAGATAGACGAATTTGCGTTTTGTTGAAGGTTTTCGATGAGCGTCAAGCCACCACAGGCTTCAATGGCATTAACAACCTCCTCAAGCTGGTCGCCCGCTAATTTAAGAATGTTTGCTATTCCATCAAGAACAACTTGAATCACTTGAGTGTCCCGCACATCTAGCAACTTGCACAGAGGAGGTATCACATTTTGCGATATAAGGTACCGAATCTTAAATTAAAAACAAACATTAAGCAAACAAAATCCTATTAGTTCGCAACCGGGTTAAATCCACATACCTGCTGAACGTTTCCGTTAATCGTCAGGTTTGAAATTGCCCAAGCAGCCTCCTTCTGGGTGAGAAATTCACTATTGGCAAGATGACCGATGATTAGAGGCACAAGATTATGATCGATAACAGCTTGCCCTTGACTCTGATCACCAGCAGTAATATTTGAGAGAAACCAAACAGCCTCCTTGTTTATCTTCTCCTTCGGATGATTGAGGAGTTGATGAAAATGGCTAAGAGCGCCGCAATCCAGCACAACCTGAGTCTGCTGGTCAGTACCTGTTACTATATTGCCAACTGCACGTAAAGCCGCAATCTGTACTTTGAAGTTTGGATGTGACAACAGCGGCACTAGATGAGGGACAATCTCAGCATCAATTACCATGCTGATCAGATAGTTTCCTCCATCAGTAAGGTAGGATATGGCCCACACTGTGTCAACCAAAATTTGCTACAATAGAAACGAGGCACATATTTTAATTAGGATAAAATAGGCCAAACACTCGCTAGGGAAGCAGGACTCAACTTACACTATCTGTTGTATTTGTGATCAAATACAGAAGAGCGGGGAGTAGTTCTTGAATTGTAGCGACAGGAGGGGGTGGGTCTCTGTTCCGACACAAGTTCACCATCACCCATGTAATATTACGAAGAAAAGTAATTGAGATATTTGGTGTGAGGAGACTTAACAAGGGCTTGATTAAACCTTGTTCAATAACATGATCGCGAAGCTGTGGACCATCGCCGATAATGTTACCCAGAGCCCAGACGGCCTGCTCCGAAACGTTGGCATGCGGTGATGACAATAGTTTTATAAAGTATGGCACTGCTCCGGCCTGAACAACCGCAGCGGTTTGCTTCGAATTTCCAGAAGCAATGTTCGTCAAAGCCCAAGCAGCTTCGAATTGCAAGGTGGGACTAAAATATTATGGGTGACGTAATCAGACGCCAAACAACAAGGAGACACCCGAAAAGAGCAAGTGTAAAAAGCGCAATGTATAAACATGAACTAATGCATAATCTAACACAAATTGTGACAGTTAATATACACATATTTATATGTATGGTAGCAACAGAATGAGATTTCATACTTTTCAGACTCCAAGCAACTGACGAGCATCGGCAGTACATTATAACTGATCAGTTCGTCAATAGGCGGATGTCTCCCACTGGACAATAGTTTTCTTGCAGATTGTACCACGAGTAGTCGGACAGCGGGATCCTCGACGTTTGCATATTGAACGATCGATGACAAATCCAAAAGGTTGGTCTTTTCAACAGTGTCAACTTCCGCTTCGGCAGAAATATCCGAAGGCATGTTTCGTTTCTTTTGAAGGCATTCATCACGTTTGGTTTTTCGCAATTCAACTTGGCCTTCCTGTCGACGTCGGCGCATTTCCTACACAACAGGCATAAAAATTACTTGTAAACGTACGTCGGTACTCTTCCCCGCATTTTTAAAGGCCAGCTGTCGCGCACTAGCAAGACCATCCGACATCGTCGTTATATGCGATTCCGCAAATGAAACCCGTTGCCAATTTAAACAACGATTGCCGAATTTACACCAATGTACACCAATCTTAGATTTTTTATTAAAGCAGTTAACATAATAGTTTTCTCAAAATGTGCTAGTTAGAGTTGTGTTAGAAGGTAACCATATTTTTAGGTTTCAGTGGTAATTTTGGCTTCAATTAATTTTAATTATAATTGTTTGTTTGAAACTAGAAATTTCGGATTTTGCCAAATTGAAGTATGAATAAGCTTAGGTCACAGAATTCAATCAAATAAATGTAGCATTTATACCAGCCACTAAAAAATAATCTAGATGTAGTAAAATATGTTCATTTAAACACTTCCAATAATTGCATACCAACAAAATAGAGAAAATAAACAAGTCACCAAATATTTTAAGGCCTAACAGCTCGAAAAATTGCAGAATAAATTTTTTTTTTACAAAGTACTGGGTGATATCCATTTACACTTCGCATTTAAGCTCTGAGTTCATCTAATACATTTGCCCGTCGTTATTTCTGATTAGTAGTGACATGACCTCAAAAATTTTACAATGTCCAACTGTATTTCAGACCATCAAATATTTGGAATATGTTTTTTTGTGGTGGACTAAATCTACATTAGAGGGTTCTAAACTAAACTAATAATAGTAATAACTTCCATGTACAGCGATGACATTTATGTCATGATAATTCAGTATTGTGGTATGTAAACTTCACAATATATATCTCAAATATTTTATGATAAGACAATGTTTAAAGTAAACAGTAAAGGTAATGCAGATAAAGTATACAATAAGTGTGTTAAAATGAAATCAGAGAATAACATCGTATATGCTACACTTCCCCGGCCATTTGGACGATTCGCAAGTTGAAAATGGGAGAAAGAATCATAATTTAAAAAAAGCAGAGTATTGAAGGAGTCCAAAATTGTACAGGAAAGTGTATTACGAACCCGAGGATCCTCTTTCTTTATTTTTTTCCTTTTACGCCTCCACTTCTTGATCTTGAACCAAAGAATCATATGAATATTGATAATTTTTTCTTGGTTGTGTAAATGGAGGGCAGGGACATGACGAATGTGTCAGAACTTGTCTCAATGCCTTCTTGATATGTTTTGAGCCCATGATTTTCCACGAACAGCCTTCAAGGATTTCCTAATGATTGTTGGTGCTAAACTAGTGCCTGAGCTGCAGCTTTCAATGTGTTTTGTCCCATGAAGTCGTTGTTTTTAGAGTTTCTTGGAGTTAAGGCACCTTGGAATGTCTACGCAACTCTTATTCGGTCCTTTTAATCCTGAATATTAAGAAATATCGTTCACTAAACTGCTATCCATTTGATCCTTACCTACTACTGCCGGTTTCTGATTATCTTTAAGTACCAGTAGAGTTGTGCCGAAGTTGGTTGATTGTGTCGTTTTAATCGTCCTGGAGGTAGAATCGCTATGACTAGACCGCTTATTTACCTTTTCCTCTGATCGATGACACTTGCATTGATGTCGCCATCATGGGTACACGAGGTAATTCTGCTTTTTAGGTGATGTTTTGTTGTCTAAAGTTTCCCAGATTATAAATTTGCTCCACTTTTTAAAAATTCTTGGCAAGCCGACAATGTCTGGGATGTCAACAGGTTTTAGTAGAGGACCGTCAGACAATTCATAGTACGCTCAATGTTAGCTGTCGTTACTTTGCTGAACAGTTTTTTTCTGAGGCATCCACTAACCTAGATATGACAGAGGCTTTGGATACTAAATGACTTTATTTTGGTCTGTAAAAAAAGTTTTTTTATGAAGACAAATGGTACAATTTACCAGCTGATGTTAATCATAATTAAGACTAACGTAAGCAACCGATGAATCGTGTAGGAATATTTGGTGGCTCATGAATATCGTATTCAGTAGCCGCCACCGCGCGATTAATTTATTACTTTCAAATAAACTCTTTAACAAAAGTCCTTCGAAAATTTGGGTAGCGTCATAGTAATTTCCGTAACATAGAACATGGGTGGTAAATTTCGAACTGGTGGGTGATAGTTAATCCTGGAGTTGGCATCTGTTTAAGAGGTGGGAGAAACAAATATAATGTCAGATTTCCGGTAAATCTCAAGGCACTAACGTTTAGACAGCATTTGGGAATGCTAGAATTTTGAGTTTACTTTAAAGGCCAGAACGAGGTTAGTTGACTCTATGATGAGGGATGCGTCTGTCTGCTGTTCAAAAGTAAAAAACCACTACTTTGGAATCAAACTTTACTGGATACCACCCGAAAGACAGCCTTAATATTATTATTGACAAATAAAAGGAGTTAAAAAATAATTTTAGTGTAAATGCATTAAAACACATAAAGTGGTAATTTTATCCGGTTACCACACTAATACGCTTAGATCAATACCATTTCTCATACGTCATGTTCATGCTTCTTACTTATGAAACCCACTTGCGTTCTTTATCAAAGGGGTTACAGCCAGTTTATTTGTTCATCTGCTTTCCTAACGCCATTTAGATTTGATCTCAACATTTCCTTTTTTCCACGTGATATTGATAACTCATTAGTCATTAAACAGTTATAGCAAACCTTGACAGTTTTAGTTGTTTTTTTTTTGCAAAAATTATGCATGCATCTAGCTTACTTCCACAACGATGCTCGTAGTGTACCGAATGAAGCAGATTTTTTCCAAGGTACAATGTCCCTCAAATTGACGTGTGGTAGCATAATTAACCACAAAAAATATAATTTTTGCTGTTCTTAAACTATACGCATAACATTTTTTCAATGAATGTTAAAACTTATACAGCTTAGATCTGGTTGCTGGAATCAGTTAAGCAAAACGTTGCTAGACGGTTTAATCTGTTAAATTGGTGCTATTTTTGACCTTGAAGTCGGCTCTTAGTTGCTGTAATGTGCACGTTTGTATAGTGTCCATGTAAGTATTATGTGGGTGGGATTAATCTAATCCCTTTTCCGAAAGCTATCATTTTTAATTATTTTTTACATTCTGAGGCATTCTGTTTTTTTCCGTTTCTCACTAGGATTTCTTCCTTAAAACCTACCAGCCAAAATATTTTTCTTTAAAAGCCTCCTATTTTAAAGTTGATAAATACGTGGGTCAGTACTAACCTACGAGTCTTTGATTTCATTCATGTTGGTTTTGGGCATAAAATATGTTATATTTAAGTCGCAACGTAGCTCTTATTGAATTCCGTTACACCGTATTTCGTCGAACATTTTTTTGAACGCAGTCTTACAAATACCATGCACAGTAGTTTTCCCCTAATTTGTTCTGTTTTTAGCTTATATTTATAATTTTGGCCATTTTGTGCATAGAAATTTCTGACTGCATTCTGCATTCGACTTCAATTACCAATTTCAAATAACATGTCATTTTGGTAGTTTAGTTGGTCGGTCGTCTTTTTCATTATTGACACAAGGAATCGCGTCCATAATTTGTCCTATATACTTTTTTATCCATTGATGTATATACGTTTATATTGTGTAACGTTTTAATCGGTATGCAAGTAATGAACTAAATATTAATTGCTCTTTTTTTAGTTTTTAACAATGATGCTGTTAGACGAAACTACTGCCCATATTTTGGGTGGTGGGTAAGTATGCCTCTGCTATATTAAACAGCCTAAATAGATTGGATACCAATGGCATCCATTCTACCCTTATTTTGCTTACCCTCCTAAACTGGTGTTCCCTTCGCTTCGGGTTTATATGAATTGCTTGGAGTCCTATATCGATTCATAATATCTTTTTATTTTTTTAGGTTTGTACTTCTTTTTGCGAGTGCTATTCCTTTGTATTGATAATGTAGTATTGTGTCGCAAAGCATAAACAACGCTGTATTCACCAGTTTCATTGAACATACAAATGTTTTGTGCCGCTCTAAACTTAAGCCAGTGCACCACCGTAATCTCATGTCTATTCCAAATTTAGTTCTCCCCTTTGTATTTGTTTTTCTCTATCGATTGTTCCACTTGTGAACATTTTAGAATTGGTGGAACAGTTGGTGCTATTGTCACATGTCCACTGGAGTTGATTAAAGTACGATTTCAGTCGTCTCAGGGATGTGCCCTCTCGGACTCTTCGTGGACACACGTTCTTCACTTTCCACAAGCCAATCTGACAAAAAAAAGTTCCACCTCACATTTACATCCAAATATATCATCGCCGTCGATTTTTTTCCAGGCTCACCAGAAGTCCACAGCTGCAACTATCAGACTACCGAGTACAAAATGCGGCATCACCAAATATTCAGAGGTAACGGAGCTACCTAACAGACTACTTTTAAGGCGAAATGCACATCTACTGCACTCAAACGTACCCGAGCTTTTCGCTTTGGACTTTTCCTGAGATCGAAAATTATGCGATGCATGTTTGAGGTCGCACAAACCGAGGGGTATCGTGCACTCTTTAAGGGTCTCATTCCAACACTTGTCGGCGTTCTACCATCCCGGTTAGTTTTTTTTCTTGCTACTCGATTCATGAGGAAGGTAAATCTTCCAAATGCCGATATGCCACCTAAAATATATTTTTGCGTGATCAAGAAACTGGGGTTTTTCCGGCAAACGCTTCTATCGACTTTAAACCATTGCATTGTTCGTGAAAAGTCGTTTTTCTACTTTTCCTCAAGTAAGCGTACCATAATGCCAAGAGTTTTGTTTGTGTGACAAATTTTGATTGCAATTTGCCAAATGTGTTGACATGACTTTCTTGCTTTATGTATTATCACTTTGCCGTTTCTTTTGTGGTAACTTATGATTCCTTCGGAGTACCTTGAATAATGTCAGTCATTGTCGTCCACCTACTCGCGCTTGTATCAGACTGAAAAAAACATGCCTTGTAAAATTTTCTTTATTTATTGTTGAGGGTCTCTTGTCTATAATTAAATCTGTTGGCGTCTCGCTGGAACATGGGAGAAAACTAGTTTAGGTGTCTGCAATTGTCACTTTTGTTAATAAATATCGTTTCTGCTACACCATATCGATCGCGCCGGTATCGTCTCTTAGCTTTTAAGTGCAACGCTTTAATTCACTCGCCAAATTCTTGACATGTTGATGAAACTTGTTGGACAAATTAATCGTGTTCGTTCGCTCAAAATTAAATGCATACATAGTTGCCTATGCTAATAAGACATTTCATCAGTTTTACGACTGAATTGGCCAGAGTACAATAAAAGGTTCAATCGTCAAATGTTAGGAGAGTGTGTTGTCAAGTCGCATTGCGACGTCGAGTGCCTAACACGAGTTTCGATCCCTATTCCTAGTGCACTTATTTGTGCTGCAGCGTATTCATTTAAGTGGTGTTTATCTATTGTTTGGTGTAAGGTGTTTTTTTGACTCATCTTTGGTTAGTCACTTTTAAACTGCCGGCAAAGCTGCCATTCCTCAGCCAATCATATTTCATTGTTTAGATCCCACTTATGTCTATCCGCTGAAATTACTACAAAATTTTTCGCTTTTGGTAGTGCCGTAAACAGAAACTTAAAGATTGAACTAATAAAAAGAACACAATGGAACACGTTGTTCACAGGCATAAACTGTTATTATACATTGACTTTGCACGTTCCCTAAGGCGGCGACAAAATTAGTTGATATTTATAGTAATCCGCACACCATTTGCAAGTTCATGGCCGTTGAAACTTCTCTCTCCATTTAGAGGCATATACTTCTGCGCGTATCACGAGGGGCAGAATTTCTTTCAGCGCTTTTTTCCCGATGGTCACTCTGCTGTCTTTATGTTGGCAGCTGGATGCGGGAGTAAGTCGATCAAAGGCATTTTTTCCACTTATCATTTCCAACATCTCTTCATCCCCCTCCTCTTAGAAGATTGTACTCTTTCCACAATCGGTTGGTTATAGTAACGAGTTTCACCAAATTGAAGCATTTCGTAAATTTGTGGCTCACAGGTGGGCAATGGCGTGGTCATTTGAGTGATTATTTTAAAAGATTAATTTGTGCAAAGACAAGCCAAACCTATTCTTGGGTCAACACCATGTTCGTAGGTTTTACTGTCACCAATTAGACCAAGTCTTACCACTTCATCATTTCCCAAGCCTTGCATTTATCATTCTTGCATGAAATATCCATTCGACCCTAGTTTGCCTCATGCTTTTGTCTCCATGCAAGATGAGATGTTTCTTCTCAACGTTTGATGTAGTTATACTCCAACTCTTGCAGCTTCTCTTCTCCCGATACCCTTAGAACTCTGACCTCCAATATACCTTAGCGTCACCTAATTTTTTTTTTGAAAATGCGCTCCTCGGATATTAACATAAATTTCTGCATGGTTTTAAAAAATCGGACAATTGCAACCTCCAAAATATCGGCTCAAAGCACGTTTGGAAGGTCGAAATCTATGTTACTTTTGCGGCACCTGCTTCGAAAGCAAATTATTTGTTTTGAGATTTCTTACGTACCCTGGTTCCCATCATCCACAATTACTACAACAGCACGGGTTTAAAGGCCGTGGTGCTTCACACTAGTTCTCTTTGACTCTCTTGACTTCTCGCCAACTGAGGCTCGCCGCTCGTATCTTGCACTAGACGTCCTGTTGATTTGTAAGTCAAAACTCCTGCGAATACCTATCGTGGCGTGGACAGTTCCGTCCATTTCGAGTTTTCATGTTTAAAACGAAGAAATGTACTTTCTTCAAATGTATTCGTTTGTTTAAATCGTTGCACTCCTAAGCAACGCCTAGCTGTATTTGGATATGGAATTTCTTAGAAATAAACTACAACCTGCAAAATGATTCGTGTTATTACATTTATTCACTTTATACCACTGGAAACGCAAAGTTGACGTTGTTTAATATTGCGCAATCTCTGTGACACGCTGGATCTTTTGTCCTTGAGCCTTTCGGGATAAATTGTAGCATTATCTTCTGATGCTTATTCTACTCCGATCGCTGAGGTGAAGGGTGGCATTTTTCGAAATTCGATTGCGAAAGGGAAGTTTCGCAGTGCTAGTACTTTAATTTTGCAATTTAGTGCTTTTTTAGTTTATCCTAGTGCTTATCTTTTCACATGAAAAAGTGATTCCAGCAGTTCCCTCATGCCAGATTAAATTCTCGCATGTAGAGGTCTTTGTTTGAATCGATTCGTAGACTTGTTATTAGTGTCCATTTCAGGAAGACGCTTGGTGTACATTTTCTTTTCGAGAGCACCACTTGACGCAGCCACTTCGCAACTGATGTTTTCATTGTCATCATCTTCCTTTCAGTACTTTAAAAAAACTTTCATTTGTTCGTCTATGTCAAATAAGTTTTCTTGATGTTTGGAGTTGTGCATTTCCATGCTCGATTGCTTTGGTTTTTCTGTTTTGTGCTAATCTTGTTGTGCAAATAGTTCACTCTTCTGTTCATGAACGCGCTCTGTCCGCCGAGGTGGCCATTGCCACCTATACCCAAAGTAATGCCTGTTTACGTTTAGCATATAGACTAAAACCTGCTTTTGAGTGATTTCTTGTTAATCTGATAAATTGTGTCTTATTTTATGAGTATAAAATGGTGATTATTATACGTTAACACTTTTTGATATATTTTTCAGGTGTCACAGCGTCCACTCTCACAAATCCCATTTGGTACGTCAAAACTCAACTCCAACTTGACGCCCGGTACGCTCTGTTTCGTGCTTCCTGCATTTTCTGTTCCAATCCGGAAATTGGGTATTTACGCTCTTAGACTATGTCGACTTAGATTTGTCAAATTTGATGCAATCATTGTCTTCGAGCTATTTTGGAGTCTCGACGTTTCTTAAATTCTTCATTTCAACCTTTGTATCAACGCGATCGCGTTGCTAATTAGCATTTACATTGGCTCAGTGGAGTAGTTCCAAAGGATCAAACCCTAGCTATCTCGTGTGCTAAGTCAATGCACTCAGTTACGGTGGACCCTGATCTACCGTGATTCAAGCAGGCGTCACTGTGTCGCCCAAGATAATGCGCTTAAGTAGTACTTGATTTAGTTGCCGAATTTTATTTGGAGAAATGCGTCTAATACCAAAGCCGGTTCTAATTTTTCCAGCCTTTGAATTAATAGGCCATGTTCTTCCCCCATGACGGTCGTAAACGTAGTCCGCTCTACCTGGCGTGATTACGGTTTCCGAGGCTTCTACCGCGGGATCAGCGCCTCCTACGTCGGTTCCCTTGAGACGGCGATCAATTTTGTCGTGTACGAGAATGCTAAGGGCGCACTTCTGCTGTGGGGCCAGCGCAGAAAACAATCCGCTCCATCGTCAATGGCCGTCGACAGGATGGAGACTGATGTACAGCAATTTCGAGGTACACAGGGCGGAAGCAAACTCAATACCACCAGTGATATGTTCCTTTGCATGTGTGCCAGCGCCTTTTCTAAGATAATCGCCATCACTGCTGCATATCCGCATGGTAATTTCTTTTTATTTGATATCAGCCATTTCAATTTCCTTCCCTATCTCACAGCAAGGCAGCTACTCCAACTTCGCACCGTTTGTGTATACTTTATATTTTATGCGTCCCAATACCATGGGCAATTGAGTGCATTTACTACACCTGTGTTCTTAAGTACTCGTGAATATTAGTTCTATAGGTTTATTCAAACATCTTTCGATGCCGGTCGTTTTATGAATTTTTAAGTCTTAAGTTGGAAGGTCAATGTGATCTAATTAATTTTCAATCAGCGTTGTGAGGTCTATCAGCACGTCCTACACTTGGCTTGCTAAAATTGCGTATTTTTAACCCATTCTCTCTCGTCCTTGACTCGAAGGAAAATTGGGGTATACAGACTTCGTTTAACTTGCCGCGGGGTTTGTTTCAAAAACGCAAGTTATTTCATTAATCTTCGTGTTTTCCCTAAATTCAGTGTTTCGTAATTACCTATAAACGTCGACAAAACTCGATATTTGGGTCAAGCACCTGTTTTGTTCATTGGCGCACTTTTCTCCTCGCGTAGAGGTTGCTCGAACACGGATGCGGGAGCGCGGGAACAAGTACCGGTCCTTTGTGAGCACCTTGCGCACAGTGTTCCTCGAGGAGGGCTGGCAGGGTCTGTATCGGGGTCTCGGAACGCACTACATCCGTCAAGTGCCGAACTCGTGCGTCATGATTGGCACCTATGAGGGAGTGATCTACCTCTTGCACTCCTGGAACCTCGTCTCTCCAAGGGAGTGACAGACTGCCTAGTTTTGTGTAGAAGAGCCAAGAATGCTGCATTTCAGCCTACCTCCTTCTTTCGGTGTACATATTTCTTACCACAATTGAACGCGACACTAACAGTAACCCTCTCAGCCCTCACTTCCCATTTCTATTGCTTGCTTACGGTTGTTACTTTTAGTTAAATCGGGAGTCTCCCGGTGCTAAAGAACAACATCTACTACTCATTGTGGACCTTGTTTCATCTGATTTCATTTGGTCAAGCAACACAAATGTGGATACCACTATGAGTCAAAAATTATGCCCGCTTCTGTTGCTTTAAGTCTAATGAGATATATTTTATTTGATATAGCATGTGCGGTATTTAAATATAGGGATTGTATGCCATTTGCCAAAGTGTCATGGGTTTGATTCGAGTAAGCCTTTTCAATCTAAAGGGCATCATTAAAGGGTGCTGATGCTTTACTTTTCCCTGCTAACCTACTGCTTTTGCTAGCATAGCATTAAATTCTGTGAATTTTGCGAAATTTTATCAGTCCAGGTGTTTTGTTTCAAAAATCAGCAAGATTGCATGTAAAAATATGCAAAGGTTCCCTTTCAAGTTGTTCGGGTTTAAACCCTACGCCTTTCGAACCAAGTCCGATCGCATTACAGAATTGTGGAAACAATCTGCAATGTTTTATACTCACTAAAGAGAGCTACCCCGGATACCAATGCCCCTTGCAGTAGTTTTGTAATAGGCTGTGTTCTTTTCAAACAACGGTATTTGCTCGCATCTCCCACATTCTTCTCTGTGGACGCACACACTAGCATCAAGCTAGACAATTTGTTAACGCTCACAACCTAGAGAAATTGTTACTAGCCAAATTGTCGTATATAACCACTAATCATAACCCAAGTAAACGTTTGCAATCATCAGTGCCCTGCAACCATTTCTAACTCGTCCCATCGAGATAGTAAACTGTACGGTCTGGGGGTTGAGATGTAGCCTTGCCGGCAGTAACTCAGAAATGAAAAGGAATGTTTGTTACTCAGCAGTCCAAGAGGTTTGTGTACGATGAATGTGTGCTAACCTTCAACTTTTGAAATTACATGACTGAAGGTTTTAGATGGGCAATGTTCTAAGGCATGAGATGTTTTACAATTTCAGGTCTATTTTATAAGCTTGCTCAAGCGAGGGCTGGACTGCAGACATTTTACGAGACAGATTGACATTTCACGGCCTCTACGCGAAGTTCTCCAACACTCGATTCTGCATTCGAGAGACGAAATTTCGGTTCAGCCACATTAATGACACCCAGGATGCCAGGGGAAAACAGCATCTTTGGCTCACTTATTTCCTGTTCTTTTCATCAACCCCATTTTTGTTGTTGATCTAACTGGTTTCTACCATGGCGCTAACGAAAAGGTCGATTACTGGTCGATTTTCAACTAGGAATTTGACTTTGTCCAGCAAAACCAAAATCGATGTCACAATCTCTTGGCGGTGATTTCGTGGCCACGTGACTACATTGTCATGGGGATGCGATTTTTCACGATTGGAGACACACCGGATGGCCCGAAATCCACGCGAGGTGATTTTTCTCGATTTTTATGGAACATGGTAGGTGTACCCCATTGAAAGAAGGCCCTCAAATATGTTCGGTTGTGGTCACACTCTCAGAATGATCATTTCCAGTCAAAAATCACTCATTTACTATTTCCCGGTGGTAGTACGGAGTTAGTTATAAGACGTAAAAGAATGCTCACTGAGATTACGTGGAGAACGTGGCATAGCAACTCTCAGTAATGAAAAATGATGATTGAATAAATGACGAGAGTGCATATGGATCGGAGGTATTACGGCCAGTTGTCTTGAGGTTAAGTCTGTGTATTGGTATTTCGTCCGACGGAGATTACCTGTTTTTCAATCGATGTGATTTTCCCCTAACCGTTTTTTAGCTGACGTTGTCCGACTTGTTTTTAGCGCCAAACTGGGACTTGCACATGGATGCATTATTGCATCTCGAACAATGCGAGCTAGATAGGTTATTAATCATTTGGTTTATTTAAAGACTAGGCTTTAAAAATGTAAACAAATGGAGATAGTGTATGTGTCTATCGTAGAACTTTGTGAAAACAGTCTGTAAATCTACTACTAAATTAATAAATGTTTAGAAGAATCAATTCGCCGT
Source organism: Mesocestoides corti (assembly GCA_900604375.1). Classification (NCBI taxonomy): domain Eukaryota; kingdom Metazoa; phylum Platyhelminthes; class Cestoda; order Cyclophyllidea; family Mesocestoididae; genus Mesocestoides; species Mesocestoides corti. The sequence goes on from UXSR01000164.1 coordinate 63,672, forward strand.
CTATATTAATTTCCCTGTTTTGGCAATTTCACTATCCACATTGATTTTGAATTACTCCTTTATATCTTTTCGCGATCATTCCCTCGTTGTATTTTACCGTTTCTGAAAAATAGCGACTCCTTTTTAAGACGGCGCTGAACTTTTTTAAACAATGATTTTATATTTGCCTGGCCATAACTTTAACCATTGTTCATTAACCAAATGCTTTCAATAGCTTCGGATTGCGAACTGGCGCACTGAAAGGTTGACCGCCCTTTGAATTCAATTTTTTACCGTAATGTTTCACGAAATTTTCTACTCAGAAATTCCAACTTTTTGCATTATCTAGGCATAGTAAGCTCTCCACATTGCTTGAATTACACTTGGGTTTATTGTAAATCTCTTTAGTCTTAGTTTTGCGGATTATGTGTGCAATGTTCCATTCGAATTAGGACATCCCTCTGTTGGAAGGTCCAAGGAATGTCAGGATGCCCACTATTAGGGCTTGTTTAAAATCACACTAAACCTGTATAAATACTTAACCAAATATTTCTGATATAAATGCACGTTTCGCGGCTTATCTAGTATATTTCTTAATTAATTTAGTGTCTAAGGAAAAAAAACTATTATTGTTAATATGTGCTATTCTAAGGAATATCGGCTTTTTCGGAAATTCTCTTTGATATCAGAAAAATTCTTGGGGTTTTACATTGAGACCCAATGTCAAGAGATGGAAACCTAAAATAGCTAAAAAGGACATTTCACTGCAATCTGAATCTGATAATGCAAAATTCAATTTTTTCTATTTTAAGCAAACCGACATTCTGTCTTAAATTGCACTGGTATTGTTAATTGCCGCGTGTCTCTGCGAAAGGATAATTTTCAAATAAAGCACAAAACAGATCATAAAATTGTGCGACGTTCTTTGAAGACCAAGGCTTGTTATATTTATGTAAGTAAATCAGAGGTTATGACACTGGAAATTTATCAATATGTATTTTTGTCCCCAGGTGGAATATTCATCCCGTATTTTATTTGAAAGTGTTTTTCTTTTCGTGAGTTCATGAAGTTGAGGGACCAGCCCGCTTGACCAAGAAACGATTCACTTCACATCTTTCCCCATTGTTACACTAGAACGAAACTTCATTCAACCACTGTTTTCCCTAACTACCGAAAAGGAAATAAATAGCATTTAAGACTAAAATGCAACAGTTAAAACGATGTGTCAACAGTAATTGCATGCTACGCTTTTCAGTCAGAGCACTGTAGCTAATGCCCATCGTCCTAAGATTCCCGGGTGTTAATATCTAAATGAAAAATAGGGCTGCCGTTTCCTATTAATGCTCTTTTTCAGAACAAAAATTTCAAATATAAAGGCATGGAAGGAAATCTGTAATACGAAAGATTAGATGGAATTGTTAGAATGATAAGCGTTCAACAACGTACCAAATAAGCTTAACATGACAGGTGAGGGGTGGCGTACCTTATCTAATTACAAGTTATTTTACAGGCGTGCAGCTTATGCATCAAACAATCACGTCATTTAGTGCAAATGATGTCAAAGATCAAATGGTTTCAGACAATCCCGAAGATATGGTACTGTCACAGAAACCATTTCAGAATATTTAAGGACTACACTATTAACTCAAACAGTAAAAGGAAAACAATTGTCATTCTAAGAGGGATCGCTTTTCTTCGCACTAGACAGCACAGCCCAAATGCGGGCCTGCTACCAACGCGGGAGCCAGTGCCAATTCAAGGCCACCGATTACGCAGCACTTGGAAACCCTCAAAATCTCGTTCTGGTGGCGCCAATCGAACAAAAACGTATCTCGAACTTCGAATGCAATGCCTATGGTCAGGATAACCAGGAAACATTAGACAGGCAACCCACGAATGTAGGCTTGATGGCACGCTTTATTCGTTCCTGCAAACACGTCTTATGGAAGAAAAGGTGATTTTCGTCGGACCAAATTCCAATATCCAGACGTAAATTCAAGACAACTGGCCGTAATACCTCCGATCCATATGCACTCTCGTCATTTATTCAATCATCATTTTTCATTACTGAGAGT